>JADRCH010000035.1:6665122-6686949 GCA_019843965.1 Rhynchomys soricoides | reverse complement strand
ACACGGCTATATGTTACCATTATACACGGCTATATGTTACCATTATATACACTATCCCAAACTCATAGGAGGATGGAATCATCAAAGTAAATAACTGATATCAGAAAAATGGATTTCTTTGAGTATGATTCAGAGTTTCCCAAGAATGTAAGTTTGGAAACCAATCGGAGGGGCAGGAAAGAACAGTAAACTCCTGTGCCCGAAGCTTAAGACAAACCATCTCACTGACAGAGAGATGAAGTAAAATATCCCAGCAGCCACCTGTCTGCTGTCTGTCTCTCCATCTGTGATACTGGTGGGGTGGAGTTAATAAGGAATTTGATGAGAAGTGTATAATTCTGTACTACAATGGCCAGAAAGTCTTGAGAACACTGATCCTTGCACATCCCATGACCTGGGTGTGCAACAGCCTCCCCCAGCCTCTCCCCTGGATTCCCAATGGGAGAGGAAGATGAGAGGCACAGGGCACTGAAATGACACTGTCTTTGAAAGTTCTGCTGTTTATCACACTGTCTGAAATGCACCTTAGCTCTCAGATCATAAATCTATGGCAGAATTCCTGCTCTGCGACCGCAATCTTTTATTAATGCCACCATGATTATATATAGCACCATAGAGAAAAACTCAAAAGCTCCATTTTCTTTTAGTGAAGCTCACAAAAAGATTTTGGCAGGGAAAGTAATTTTCCAGTCTCCAATGTGGTATTTTAATTTGTACTTAATTATCCATAGCTTATGAAAGCATGCGATCTTTTGTCTTATAATTAATCAGTGGCTGGAAAACTCATTACAATATGCTAAAGTCAATTGTATATATCACCCACGTATCTATCATCTACCATCTCTGTATTGAAGATATTTACATATATATCACATCACGTAATTTCGTAACTAACTGTGGGGTTTGGAGTCATCAAGGCAGTTGCTGAGAGCCAAGTCATGGAGGAGGCTAGCAAGACACTCAGATTCCTCCCAGTCTGAGTTGGTTGTGAGATTAAACATACTCTCTCAGAAAAAAGTGGTTGAAAAATGAAAATGAAACATTTGTTTGCTTTTAAAATTCCATCCTACCGTGTAACCTAGCTTTTCATTTTATTCTAATTCTACACTCTTAGAAGCTAAAATCAGCAGGCTGTCGACCTGTCCTTGGGGTCTCTCAAATACAGACACAGATATTCAGTAATCATTGAAGAGGACCTTACGCTGTATCAAAAACAAGGCTCAGTGACTTCTTGTGTGCTTTGGAGGGAACATCTTTAAAATTTCCCAAGCTCAATGCCATTAGCAAAACTTCCCCAACATTCCAGAGCTGGCAAACGGTAAAGGGAGGAGTTGGGTCAGACTTCCTACTTGGTGTATTTGTTCCCATAAGACTCAGTACCAGAGTTACCGATATCACCCTCAGGTGATAATGACTTCTGAGTTTTCTCACCTTTTTATCCTGGACTCATACTCGATCTTCTGTTTGGTCATCTCCTGCTTCAGGCTGGAAACTAAACTGTGAAGTGCACTGTGGTTGCTGCTGGTGTTGCCGACGAACGTCTCACTGTTATCACTGCTGCTGGTGGCACGGCTGCTTCGGCCCCCCACGCTCCTGCGGTCACTTTTGTTCTCATAGTCCCCAGGATGAGAGAGGTCATCCTGAGGAGGGCCATCTAAAACAGGGTCCTCAAAGTTCGCACCGTAGAAGTCTTGCTCTGGGCACGTGGTGGTAGAGGAGCGGCAGGAATTGGAGTTCTCAGGGAGGGAGATTTCGCAGGAGGAGGTGGACCACGTGGCACTGTCCACGCTGTGCTTGTCGTCGAGGTTCATCAGGGAGAACTGCTGGTGGACATTGTCATAGGTGGAGAGTCTATTGTGCTGGCCTGACTCTCCCGCTGGCTCCTTCTGTTTGTTATCTCTCAGGGTCACATAGCCATTGGGCAGCCAACTCATGCTCCGGCCGTTCAAGGAGTTCCCTAGTGTGTCAGTGTTCAAAATACCCATGCGGACGGTGCCGTTCTGTACACTGTGAGTGCCCAGTTTGGTACCAGAACTCTTCAGGGAAGCGGTCCTTCTGGCTTGTAAACTTCCATTAGGGGTAGTTTGGGTTTTCTCGACACCTTCTGCATTACTGCTGCTGAATGACCCGTTGGTGACGATCCCACTGCCCTTATTGAAGGCTGGGTTCTTTTTGACCATGAGAGGGGGGCTCCTGGAGACATCCAGCTTGTGGATACTGTTTCTTGGGCTGTTGGTTTTGCTGCCTGATAGAGCTGTGGGGGATCCATTGTCTACGCTGCTTCTCTGGGGGGATTCAGGCTTGTCCCAAGAGCACCGTCTGACGGGGCTCTCGTTGGTGTTATTGTTTTCTTTGTTCTGTAGCTGACCCATGGTGGCTTTCTTATGACCATCGTTGTTGTTGCTGTTCTGTCCTTCTTGGGGCTTGCTTTGTGGTTCTGTGTCTTTGGGGAAGAGACGATCATGCTTACTAATCATCACTGACATTAACTGCTGGACCACCACAGTGCCTGCAATCACATAGAAATACATGAGTGAAATAGTTTTGATTTACTTCCCATTTTGCATTGGACTCTTGAGGAAAGATATTTAGAGGAAATTTACTATGAATATTACTAATAATGACCTATGGTCTTAATGATTTAATTAGTGATAGAAGCTAGAGTTTCTGGAGTATCTCGTCTGTGCCATGAACTTCATTTTGTAGCTTTGCTAGAGTATGAAACAAGCATGGAGATAGATATATGTATCTCCATATATAATATATGGATATTATATCCATGTATAATATATCCATATGTAATATGTCCATATATATTACACATATATGTATATACATACATGTGCATTCACATATATGTACATGTATATGTATACATATCACATACAAGGACCAGACTCTGGCCTTGAATTCAGATCCTGTGCATTATTTAGTATACAACATTTATTGCAAGTTTAATATTTTCAGTATTAGAAAATTTAAGGAGAGGCCATGTATATCTCCCATCTGACGATTGCTTCAAGCCCTCATTATAGCTTTAGTAGTACATATCTATGATGTGTTCATGGTCTATCTTTTCAATATAACAAAACAATGAAGTTCCATATGATTTTTGTTATTAAAAAGATTTAGGGCTAAGGAACATTGGCTAAAATGATACATTAAAGACCCCTAAAAATCCTCACTTCTATAAAAGCACTAACAATATTTTTTAGAGTCAACCTCTTCAGATTTCTGGGAATTAACTTAAAGATTTAAGCATTTGGGGGAAGTCTCAACAGGTACTGCTGTAGTTTCTCAGATACTGAAGGATACTGGCAGCCCATCAGTGTAGCTCGAAATCTAGCAATCCACACTCTCTCTGACAACCAACTATGTGTGCCATTGCAACAGGCAAAACAGTATTGGAAGAAACCCCAAAGCCCCCGTCCCATCCCAGAGAACTGCCGTGACTTGACCTCTCTGGTTTTCCATCCGCAGACTCCATTCACAACAACTTAGTTAGTGATCTGATTCAGAACTCGCTCTAGATAAAAAGCTGCCTTTCAATCACACGAGGATAAAGCATACCCCAAACCCCATCTCCATCTGAGGCAACAGACACCAGCTGAAACAGACCAACACCAAGCCAACCCCAATATTAAAGGACGACTTTGGAACGAACTGGTGGGGTGCTATGATAAACTTGTGGGAGTCTAGGTGGCACAAGACTAGAAACCTGCAAGCTCTTACCTCTGACTGACCTTGGAATACAAGCAGAAGCCGAGTGAACTTGTGAACTGCTGCCTAGCTAAGCGTAGACGGCTCAGCCGGGGCACACAACCTCTTGGGGGGATCTAACAACCAGGCACACAATGCACAAGTTTCAAAAGTTATATGTAACTAAACGTAGGCACTTTGCAGAACTGTGATGAAAGGGCACTGAACAACCTCACAGAAGCATCAGGAAGAGAATCATATCCAAGTTTCCTACATGTTAATAAACATGTTCATTTTCCAACAACCAAAAAAAAAAAAGAGAGAGATGATCATAGAATAAAGTTTTGCTGATTCACTGGAAAAAAAGAGCTGACTCAGGGGTAGTCCAAACACTATAGTTACTAGAAACTCTCTAAGTCAGCTGACTGGGCTGCCTGGGAACAACAGTCTGATGTGTGACAAGCAACACTTGACTTAAATATCAAAATTCAGTCTAAATAAGAAAACTGTTGCATTCATCCATGTCATTCACACCATCTCTATGATGGTTCAAAGTTTATAATTTTTCATTTCGGTGTGTCAGGGTAGTTGCTAGAGCCATGGTACTGGGGTTTTCTGTTCATAAACATTATATGCATATCTTGGTAATGTGGCGAGTTTTAAAGTAAGAGTCATGGAGTAGGGTGTCCGGGTTTGTGCTTATATGTGGAGTGGTAACCAAAGATAGGCCGATTGGACATGGTGACCGGAGACAGTTTTTATTGAATTGCTATCAATTAATTATATAACAGATATAATAAATTATCTAACAGATATAATTAATTATATAACAGAGTTGTAGAAGGAAAAAAAAAACAGAATGAAAATGTTTTATAGGGTGTATGTAGCTCCTGTCTCTCATTAATCTCTGAGGTTCAAATCACATTTTCAGGGCAGTGAGTCTAGTGTGAAAAGTTCAAAGGAATTACAATGGGCTGCGCTGGGGAGACGGCTCAGCAGTTAAAAGATCAGTTGTAAGCACCCATGTGTGGTGCTAACACATGGTACTAACAGCCGTCCCTAACTCCAACTCCAGGCTATCCGACAGCGGCTTCTAGCCTCTACAGGAACCTGTGTGAGTGTGCGCGCGCACACACACACACATAAAGACATAAACATATGCAAACAATAAGTAAAATAAAACAGATATATTCAAAACGGCTTTCAACCCTGTCTATACTTCAGGTACAAGCTTGACACTGTCACACTTCTGGCCTGCGTGACAGACACAACTTCAAGGGTTTACAGCTACCATTATAGATGGCTCTGTCTGGCACTGGGGAGAATGAACCGTTTTTCCCATCACTGGAATGTTAGCGTTTAAAGCTTCGCTGTGTTTTATTATAGTTATGGATTCTGGGCGACATTTAACTAACTAGACAGTAAATTTCCTGTCCCCAGGATGAGCTTTCAAGCATCTAGGGCAAAGCATGTCTGCCACAAGACAGAGTGAGTGTCAAAGCCCTACAGATTCAGAATATTCTCTCTTGTGTGCTGGGACATTTTTTTTTCTTTTTTTTGCCGTCTAGTCTCCGGAATGAGCAATGGCAGGAGTCTCCTGCAAAGGGACTTCGCATTTTATAACGGTAGTGATGATGACGTGCGCCTGCTACCGCCCTGAACGAGCTCTGTTCCCTTTCCTCCACTTCTCTCTGTGGTTTACTTCCTCGGAATGCTCATGCGGGTTATCAAGCCAGACAGTGAGGTCCCAGAAGCTGGAATCACAGCCTATTTTATACAGAGTCCAAGATAACTCTGGAACCACATCGAGTTGCCCATTTCATCAACTCCCTCTTGGCTCATATCATTTTGTGCAGGTTAAATTAAAAAAACATATCACAGGTAGTTTTCTGTATAAGCATTGGCTAAGAATTTAATTTCCCTTTAAAGATACATAGGTGGTATTTTATACACTACAGTTTCAAGTTATAGTTCTGCAGCAAATAACCTATACAGCTGTCATTTCCATGTCCAGGGATATCCAATGAGCTATGGCAAGTGTACATAGTCCTGGAAAAACTACCTAATTATGACATGGGTAATTTCCCCTGTGACCTTTCACTCTTAACCTCTTGCCCACGTCTCACACCTGTGGGAACCAGTATTGTGAGTTCTGTGACTACAATTTTGCTTTTGATGGAATTTAATATAAATGCAATTATACCACTGCTGTAGTTTCATTTTGTTGTTGTTGCTATGCACAAATATCCCAGCAGAAAGCAATCTAGGGGAAAGGAAGGTTTACATTAGCTCACAATCCAAGCTATAATCCTTCACAGCAGGGAAATCAAAACAGGAGTCATGACATGCATGGTCCAGAGCAGAGAGAAATGGAGGCAGGCATGGTTAATGCCCTGCTAGCTTTCTCTGGACTCCTGGACCCCAGCAAGGGGACAGTACCACCACTTTGAGGCTAGATCTTCCCACATCAATTATGGCAACCCAGAGATCCTCCATAGCCATGTGGACACAGGACGACAAGCTGATGTGGACAGGACAAGCTGATGTAGACAGCAATCTTCTGTTGAGACTTTGTTCTCAGGTGGTTCTAGGATGTCAGGTGGAACGACTATCACAAGGATCTTTTGTGTCCAGGCATCCAATCTTCATTCCTTAGTTCTTAGTATTTTAGTCTATAGACAGTACTTTACGGACCATTGCTTTTTCCTTTATCCTAACTTTTATTAAATGTGTTCTTTGACATTCTCATATACATAGATAACCCATTGCCGTTACTTCTACCTGTGCCCCCTCTCACCAGCCACCCACCATTGTCAATCCCCTTTCCCCTACAAGACTCTCACACTCAACTCTTCCTATTTTATTTTGTGGTCCACTGCGTTTTATAAGTTATATCTGTGTGACCATTGTTCTCAAACTGTCCACTGGAGCCTGACGGTCTCAGCCCTAGGCACTCAACTGAAGACAGAGACTGTCTCTCCCCCAACATATACTGGAGGTGAGGGCTCATGAGCTCCTGCTGAGTCTATAATTGACAGACTCAGTCTTGTGAAGACCCCATGGAGACAGCCTTAGGTGCTGTGGAATCCTGTCTGCAATTGCTGCCTAAAACAGCATCTTTTCAATCCTTCTACCTAACCTCTATCTCTTACATTTTCTCTGTATCCTTCTTATTAAATTTCCCTAAGCATTGGAAGATTGATGTAAATGAGGATCTTGCAATGTAGCCCTGGCTTACTTAGGACTTGGGATCACTCTGCTTCTGTCTCTCAGGTGCTGAGTTTACAGACGTGCACCACCACTGTTTATCCCCTATTTGATGGAGACTTTCTCTGTCTTCATGTTTGCAATGCTATAAACAAAGTCAGTAGAAACATTTGACTACAAGTCTTATGAGCATATTTTCTTTTTGTCTTGGGTATATATTTAATGTACTTTTCTTCTGGACCCTAAGGCATATGGGCATATATTTAAGTTTGTAAAATCTTGCCTAAATATTAAAATATTAAATTAAATTAAATATTAAATTAAATAATAAAAAATATTAAAAAATGCTTCTACCAATAAAACTTTCATTTTGAGTATTCATTTTCTACTTTGTAGTGTTATCTCATTATTGTTTAATGACTAAAAGTAGTAAGCAAAGCTGTGTGGTACTATAATTTCCTGTAATGATTAATAATTGCCCACGTTCCTCACTGTCTCATTGGATGTGCCTTGTACTGTATAGTTCCTTTTATTTTCTTCAAATAAGTTCTTTAATCGGATCAATGACTAAACTATACTTCACATTGTAGCTTAATATTTGTTATCTTAAGATGATCATGCCATAAATGCTTCAGTTTTAACAATGTCTAAATCACCAAAAAGCTTTCTTCAAAAACACACCATTTAATTAATTTAAGAGAAAATTTTTAAAAGAGATGATTTCAAAAATAACCAAAATTATGGTCTATATTTGCCAACATAATTCATACCAATGGCTGCAAGTAGTTTGTTATAAGTACCAAACAATATTGAGTTAGCTCATTTTAGACATCAACCCCAACGGCAAAAATAATAAGGATAACTATTTTGAGTTCGTAAATATCTAATATGTATTTACCAACCTGTGGAGTATCACTTAATCTTCTGATTTACATTAAATAAAAGCATATGATGGGCAACGCCCTCTGAATTGTACACCTAGATTACTCATCAGGCTAACACTGTGCACACCTATTGATACTAGAAGTCACGTGTGTCTCAGAGCACATTCGCGTCAGTTACGGTATATTACACATTAAAGAGGGTCAAGAAGTTAAGGACTCTGAATCACAAATGCAGATTTATCCTCAAGAATTCAAACTCAAGCCGGTGAGCCAGTGTCTATATAAGATTTCTCCTTACCTCTCCACAGTTAACCTCACAGCTTCCAAAGACACCTTCCTGAGATAAAACCTTTCTTAATACTCTCTTCTTCAACTCTAACTACCAAATAACCTTGAATACAAAACACTTGATAGCATCTTGAGAATAAACACTAAGACCTTCCCAGTCATCCTCCTAGTACCTATATCACAGATGTTACCAATTTCTTTCCTTTCATACACTCTGAGCTTCCTGATTCTTAATGGCTCAATGTTTGTGTTCACCTCAAACTTATAGGCTCAACTCATGACTCTCAATGTCATGGTACTCGGTTGAAGGCAGATAATAAGGATCCGAGAGGGAGTCCACATTGTTCATAAACCCCATCTTTGAGTGGAACCTTCATAAACCACTTTGTTGCTCTTAGAAAAGGGGCCTCAGAGAAGCTCCTCTGCCTCTCTACCCTGTGAGGTCACGGAGAATAACAGCTGTCATTCAACTAAAAGGTGAGTCTTCACCAGACATGAAATCTTTGAGTTCCTTGATCTTGGACTTTCCAGTCCCTAAAGTGTAAGAAATGAACTTCTGCTCTTTAGAAGCCACTTAGCCCATGGCATTCTGTCACAGTACCTCAAATAGATGGCCACATGCAACTTCTTCCCCATAGCCCTGTTTCTCTCAGTTGTGGAATGGTTGTTGATTTTATGTAAGTGCCTTTTCCTGACCTCTAAACCAAAGACCATCATCCTGACTTTGTGCTGTCTCTGTCCTTTGACAAATTGTATGCACGGTCTTTTTCATTCTGTATTATAGTTAAATGTGTATATGTTAAAGGCTTTGACTAGACTATAATTTTCTGAGAGGCAAAACTTTTCTTTATTCTTTTTTATATAGCAAAACACTGAATAAGATCATTGCTTAATGAATATTTATTTAATGAATAAAGGAACATTTTAAAAGATTATTCAATTCAACTTCCAGATATGGCAATTTTATTTAAGCTATATAATTTAAAATGTTTTAATTAGGAAAATTAAATATAGCTTTCCAATAGAAATACTAAAGGCATAGGCTACTGGAAGACTGTGTAAGACTAGTGTAAGGCTTGTACAAGACTTTACACTGCACGTGTCCTGACTAAATAAGGAAATGAAAATGCGGCCTATAAGCACAGGCTGTATACGAACTTGGATATTACACGAAAATGAAATATTTAGTGGCGGTAAAATGGCAATGTCTCAAGAGAACTTTGTAACTTTTTATACTCGGTCGGTGGGGATGTCAGTTAGCTTATCAGACGGGAAACAGTCTACTCTGCTTTATTTGATTAGTATATTTATGGTATTTATACTCTACTAAAAAATTAAAATACACAGACAAGAAGCTAAAATTTAAAAAAAGATGATGCAAATGGCTGTTCGTGCATCTAAACCCAACCAGGGATACCAAAAATCTAGTGACCAATCCAACCAGGGAACCCGCCCATTGAACTATACCCTCATGAGATTTGCATGGCTCCCCATCATGTGACTACCATCTGCCCAATAGAAACTTCTAAAAGAGCTTGTGTGCATCAAGAGCTTTTCTTTTTCTTTGTTTGTAAGAGAGAGAAAGAACATGAAGTTGGGTAGGTGAGGAGGAAGGAGTTCTGGGAGGGGCTGGAGATGGAAACAGCATGATAAAGATACACGGCATGAAATTCTCAAAGAACACTCTTCTTAAAAGCCACTTACATAGTCATGAACATCTATATAGCGAAGTGTATCTTTTTATTTAAAGAAAGGTATATGCTCGTTTGCTGTCAGGTTTCTTACTGGCAGAAGCAGACACCATGTATAACTTTTATGGAATTTCTCCTCAAACCATAAGCTGAATTTTTCTATCTTAAGCTTTGAACACAGACTGTTTTTTTTGTTTTTTTAAACTCAGATATTTAATCACAGAATGAAATCTAACTAATACAGTGAAGGTACCTAGAATAAGCAGAGCCATAGAGACAGATGGTAAAATGGTCATTTCCAGGAGCCTGGGCAGAAAGGCATGGGGATCAGTGATGGATGGGCATGGTGTCTCCATGATAAACAGAACCCTGTAGATGGGTCATGGCTACACGCCAGTGTGAGAACACGCAGTCCTTCCGAGATGGGTGCTTAAGACAACTGAGACAACAAGGGTAATATCACACATATCTTGACAAAAATATAAAGTTATATCATCACTTCATCTTTCAGTGGACCAATATTTTAAGTATTGTGTTAAACAAACAAACAAACAAACAAACAGGCGGAGATAGAAGCAGTTATGGCACAGGTCCTGGTTTAAGAGCACAGTACAATCTTCAGTCTTACAAAGAGGAATTTTTACGTCCTGATGTGTAGAAAATATCAAGGGCAAGGGAACATGGGAAAAGCAGGAAGGTGCGCTGTGGGGAAATCCTCTGGGCAGTGACCAAGCTGTCACACAGTCATCATCGGGCTGCAGGAAAGCAATGTGGAGGGAAGGTGACCAACAGTGATGTCTAGGCTTTCACTCTGTAACTCCTTACCCATTACGTGTGTGCTAAACATTAAAAAAACAAAAACAAAAACAATGAACTAAAGTATCTTTAAGCTTCTTTTGGCTGCAGATGTATCACATTCTTATGTCTACTAAATTCTTTAGATGTAATCAATTTCTCTGGATTATTTTTTAATCAAAATTATAATGCACACGTGTCTTTCTCTCAATATCAGAAAAGAGAGGTTAAGCTAATGTGATAGGCACATACTCAATGGCTTTGTCTCCCCCACTCAAAATTTAGAATGAAAATCTTAGAACTTTCAGAAAAGGAAGAATAACATACTTGGAGGTCAATACTTCTTTTACGACTAAATAAAATCTGATAAAACTAACACTAGTTATCTTTTCTTCTTCTACGTTGCTTATTAAATTCTGAAATGTTCAATTTAGTCATTTTTAGAAAATAAGAATAGTACCCACAAGTAAAAGAGAAAATCATCTAATCTTTGAAGGGTGAGAAAATTAAACGGAGGTAGAATACTATAGGAAATGATGCAAAAAGTTTTATAATCTGAACAGTAAAAATTTCTTTAAGTTTCAACCCTCAAGTAAATAGCATTGCCATGTAAAAAACCAAATTTATTTACCACTGAAAAATCATTAAATCTCTCTAAACTAATAAATACTTATTAACTGAAAATAACATTTTCAATTTTTCTGGCGATTGCACTGGCCTGCAAAAGGAACACTTTTCTAGCTCTTCTGTCTCCTAATTTTCAGGTGATCTACTGATCTATGCAAATTTCTTCGTGACTGAGGGCTAATGTGTTGGGGATGGTTCTGTGCACTGTGTACTCAGATGCTGATTGCTGTGCCCAGAGATATGGTTAAAGTCTGGACGTTGGCATTGCCCTGCTATTTGGAGCATCTTCTGTCTCAATGATGTGTCATTCTTTTTCATCACCTCTGATTGGTTAATAAAGAATTGATTCAGTCTATAGCTGGGCAGAAGAGTATAGGGCGGGACTTTTGATCCCAGTCAGGAGCTCCCAAGCCATAGAGTCACAAGAGGAGGAGAAGAAGGGGACCTGGAAGATTCACCATGAGACATTGTCAGGGAAGTCACCATGAGGGTACACATGGAACAGAGTGATCCAGGGCAAGACTCAGATTGCAGGTAAGAGGCCACATGGCTGTGAAACAGGCAGCCATAAGGGTTAGAATTGATGAGTGTCTGCCTAGCATAGTGCCCGAAGCTTGTTAATAAATTTATTAGATCTCCATGTCATATATTCAGTAGTTAAACTGGACTAGAGCAGGCATAGAAATGCTCTATCATTACATGGGAACAAAAAGGGTGTAGAACCCCCAATTACATTTACACAATGTGGAATCACTTAACACTTCACGTTGAACAATATGAAGAAAACTCTCTCTTCTTAAAAGAAAATATTTTGCAGTTAAAGAATAATAGTAAATTAATGGAGGAACTATGATCTTACTTCTTTCCTTAGTTTGCTTACATGAGAATGCATTCTCATTTAAGAGCAGAGGCAACTGATACTTTTCCTGGTGAGGGTCCAAGGTCATCGTCCACTTACCCTCCATGATGGTCAAAGGATCTTCCACCTTTGGGCGCAGGATGTTAGGACCAAAGACAGTTGCCAAGTTCTGTGCGCTCATCTTGTTAACTCCTGAGTAGGACTGCACTTCATCCAGGAACCTGGTGAAGACAAGGTTATGATTGAAACAGTGAGAATCCATTTCTTAGTGGAAGAAAAAGGATCATTTGGGAAATGTATGAACTGAAATATACTCTAAGATGACTAGGAAGACAAAACTGTGGAAATTCAAATGCCTCTCACTGGAATGCACAGAAATTACAGCGCAAATGATTGATGAAGCGTCAGGCTGCTGGAATGACATCCAAGACCTGCTCTAGCCTGCTGGGGCTTTGACTCCATTGTCAATTAAGTGAGTTTGGATGCTACTGTAGACTTCGAGAGTCAAGAAGATGTATTCCAGTCTGTTGTGGTTTATGTGAGTATCCCTCAAAGCTTCACACGATACACTGTGGGGGTGGTGGAGCCTTCAAAGAGGACGAGGAAGCCTAGTCACAGTCATCAGGGGGGTGTTCTTGAAGGAGATATTGAGACTCGGCCCTAATGAACAACAGTGGGCGGTGGAGAGAGGGAGGGAGGGAGGGGGGAGAGAGAGAGAGAGAGAGAGAGAGAGAGAGAGAGAGAGAGAATAAAATTGAGAAGGAATGGGGAAGAAATTAGAGGGAAGGGAATTTGGGGGGCTGGGTGGGATGGGACTTCATCAAACATAATATGCATGTGATTTGCAATTGATTCTCAAACAATATAAAAAAAATCACTATGTTAAAAACCAAAATAGCCAGATATAGACAGACAGATAGGTGAAAGATAGATCATAGATACATAGACACATAGATATATAGATACATAGATTACATAGATATGTAGATATTGTAAAAGGAGACACAAGATAGAAAATCCTCAGCCCTTGTCCTCTGAGCAACTGAAGCTGGAGCTGATTTTCAAGACATTTGTGAGGAAACAATAAAGCTCCTGGGCATTGGACTGAAGAAGAAGAACATGGTGGTTCGAAACACAGTAAACAAGGCCTTCCAATAAGAGATACTTGACTCTTTAAAACAACCCTGGCCACTAAACAAATGGTTTGACACATGTTCCTTCCTTGTGTTTAACACACATTCAGAGAGAGAATGGTACACAGGTCAGATAAAACCTATGATTCCCACAAGAAGAATCACTGTCTTCATGGCGAATTTATGAGCTCTGATGATAGTCAATTAAAGCCTAAGTTCAAACATTATGGGAACTAACATGTCAATTCTACTGATGAAAAACTGCAAGCACATATATCTCAATTAATTATGTGCTAGAGAATAAATAGCACCAAATAACTCATTCTCGGGGCAATTTTAGTAGGAAAACTTTTCTGCTTGGAGCACCCGCATTGGGTGACTCACACCTATTCCAGACCCAGGCTGCCCACTGTCCTCTGGTTTTGCTGTCGCCAGGCACACACTTGGTATATTATACATAGAGGGCATCCATGCATACACATAAGAATTTAGGAAAACAAAGCTTAAAAAAGTCCGCCTAAGTGTTCGAAGAGAAGAATTTTTATTGTGTGAAGAGACTTGTGGTAGGCTCAAACAAGCCTCTACTATCCTCTATTCCTTGAGGAGGACGGAAACCTTCTCTTGCCTAACACAATAACTGGAGTGAATTCCAAATTCTTGGATGAAAGCTTCTGTGTTTTAAAAGTGTGTTGGTTAAAACATCCCCTGCTTCTGGAAGGTGTGAAGTTGAAGGTCCTCCCTGTTTCTAAACACAGCAATCTCTACAAAGAGATGCTATGGAGGTTTGGAAACTCCTACTTATTTATGTCTTCTGTGAATGCCAAGTGCCCAGGATCCTAAACCTCCGAGTAGCTGTAAGGAGTATCTGTTTTCACCAGTGCTTTTTTTCTCCCCAAAGGCAGAGAAACTGCATGAAGTACACCTTCATAGCCCATGATAGAACCATATCCCAAGCTGGATTCCTCGGCCCAAGGCCCGCATGCTGCTCTTTTAGGGATGTTCCCTGAACAACTTTGATGTTGATTGCTTAGAGCAATATATTTTTAATATGTGGAAACAAAGGACGTTTTTAAATCACCAAGTTATAAAATCAGGGATTTTCAGTGCTTAGGAACTCTGAGATAACCTTGTCAAACGTGTGACTTTTCTGTGAGACTATCACAGAAGCTCAGGTCGTTTCATTCAGTGCCACATGTAAATTACCCTCAAGCTAACTACAATGCGTCAGGCTTAGCTTTGTGTTTAAGAGCTTCTTACCTGCAGATGTACTTCAGGAGGTTGTAGTTAACCACTGGCAAACTCTTCACTTGTTTCATTAGCTCCTTAACACCCTGAGAACAAACAAGAAGAGACGGAATACATGTTATGTTACATGTGTTAGTCCTGGAATTTGAGCAAGTAGGAAATAGCCATTCTGGCTTTGCTGCTGCTGCGTTATTTTAATACACTGTCGGTGAATGATCCTGCCCTGAAAATGTTCCACTATCACAACGAGCAGCTTGGAAATATTTCCAAAGATGCAGAGATACTTTAACTAGCTCTATAAATCCAGTTACATATCGCATGATGATATTTCAGTGAAAGACGGTGGCCCAATAGGCTATATCATTCAGAGATGCCATGTGGTCTCTGCACAATAAACAGGCTGCCTGGAGACACATTCCTCAGAGCTGCTGTGCAATCTGAAGCTACTATTTTGGAAACAGTTTTAAAAGTGAAGCCATTTGAACTTTAAAAACTTCGTTTTCAGTTGACTTGAAAACAGACAATAGCTTCATTTGCAATAAAGTTATCTGCAAAAATATTAGTATTGATATAGTGATCATCCTTCACAATTGAATATGCCTGGAAACTAGAGACATGTACACCTGTGGGCAAATACCTCTCTGCACTGGACATGTCTACATTACTTCATTCAGAGAGGGAAAAGTCAGGAGGCTTGATTTGAGGGATTTTCACAAAGAATAATTTCTTTGGTTTTGATGATTGTAAAGTCTACTCTAACCTATAAAGGTCATGAAAAAGTCAGTTAATAATAGGGTCTGACTTAATCTTCCTTTCCACGGTAAGGTAGTACATACTTTAGGTTTCACTAGACAGATGGTCTCTGTCAGAGCTCCTCAGGTATTCTCTTATGCCATGAGAACATACAAAACAAAACAGCATTTATGAAAGCAGGCGGCAGTTCCGGTCTTGAACGCCAAGAAAGCCAGTGGTGGAAAGAGCACACTTTCCAACAAACAGTGCTGAGATGG
Organism: Rhynchomys soricoides; assembly: GCA_019843965.1. Classification (NCBI taxonomy): domain Eukaryota; kingdom Metazoa; phylum Chordata; class Mammalia; order Rodentia; family Muridae; genus Rhynchomys; species Rhynchomys soricoides. The sequence continues at coordinate 6,671,511 of JADRCH010000035.1, read as the reverse complement.
TTGGATGTCTGTGTGCAGAAGAATGAGTTGCCCCTTCCTCGTGTCATAGACAAGAACGGACTTCTAACAACGTGTGGATCTCAACCTGAGCACTGAAGCAAAGCCTCGGAGCTAAATGTAGAACAAATCCGTGTGCTCTTCTGGAAACAAAAGCTCCTTAGCAACGGCAGAAGAAGTAAGTCCCGTAAAAACGGGTCAGTGAGATTCCACTGAAACTGTAAAACAACTGTTGAAACAAAGCATTGTGATCAAATACAGCACCTGGAAAGTAAACAGGTAAGATATGGAATGGAAGAAACTATTTGCCAATGGTTTGAATCAAACTGTACTTACAGCTCAACAATAATAAGACAACTATAGCTGCCTTCCAGACCTGAAGACTCAACCCACTATAGATTAGAGCTACTCCAAAAAGCTCCTTGTGTATGGACCATTTCCTAAACAGTCCTCACATTACTATTTGTGAGCCCGTGTTCTATTAGGTTCTGTACGTATCTAGAGCCAACCTAAAAAATACATTGTGCACAGGATATGCAAGCAATACAAAATTTTATGTAAAAGATACAAATATCACAGGCTTAGCTCTCCCCAGGGAGTCTTGGAACTAGGCCCTCTAGGGATTAAGATGGCTTTCAAACTGAAGACAATAAGCCCCACCCACAGCCCCAGTCCATGTTTATGCATGCATATCAACTTACTGCTTCCTCCTCCTTGCTGAGCAGCGTGGCACAGGACAAAAAGTCTTCATACTTTGCGTAAGGAACGACAGGCTCTGGAAGTTCTCGGAGATACAGTTTCAGCAGCGATGCCACAGTGTGGACGTCCGTGTTGCTGAAGGGACAGAAGTTCGGAGATATTTTTTGGGCATGAGTTCTCATGATTCTATTTATTTTTCACCATATGTCTACCTAAGAGAATTGTGTCACAGTTTGCAATGAATCAGCTGATCCAGTTTTGAGGAAGCACACACTTCCATAAAATGCCCAGTAGATAATGCACAGGAGACAGGAGAGGGACACTGAAGGACACCAAACCTTCAGTTTGGTTTGAAAACATTTAAAAGGCCAGGCATTTTTGTAACTTATGTAGCTGACAAGAAAAACTGCACCGTTTTTGGAAAACAATACGAATACATCAGATTGTGAATGAAATGTACACAACTTACATAAAACATCAAGTCTGTGTAGGTGTGGATGTAGATGCTGTTTCTGGTTTCTCACTTCATCTTTCAAAAGACTGAACTTATTTTTGGGAAGACAGACAATTGGTGGCAGATACCTGAAACTTAGCACACACTAACTAACTTTTTAAGCACAACTTATTTTGAACGTAATTGATTCTGTATAATTGCTTGTCTAGTATTACAAATACTTGTGGGTTCCCAGAGCCCCTATGAAAGGAAATGCTATGAACATTTAATATGACCTTTACATGACTTTCATAGTTTATCTTCGGCTGGATACCAGAGTGGCAGGATAATCGGCAGGAACATCAACTTACATTTTGTTGTTCATGTCTTGTGTTTCCCGTTATTCCATGCAGATGACAGTGGAGACAAGATTGATACTTGGCACATACATCAGTGTTATATAGTGTACAGTGTAATGATGTAATGTTTATATGTGCATCTCTATAAAGGAAGGGGGAGAAGGAAGTAATTTTGGAAGTTACTTCATCTCTGTGATCTAGGAGGAGTGGAAGTACACGCCATCAGGGAGTCTGAAGGATGTCAGAATTTGCATCTCACTCTCAGGCTGTGGCAGAGGCTAACCCGTTGGTTGACTCCTCTCAAGAAAGTGGAACATGGGCACTTGGATGTCCTGCCTAGGACTCTCTTATGAAGTGTATGTGTCTTTACAAAACCATAAGAGATAGGACAATGGCCCACCAGGCTCTCGGTTTTTAACCCCTGAGCTGATTTCATCCTTACTGCCTGTCTACTCCATATTATGTTTTATATCACAGACTTTGGGGCTTAAGGAAGAGGCATTATTCTAGCGTGCTGATCATATGCAGATACACAGCAGATACCCTAATCAGAGTTGCCAAGATAATGAAAAATGGTGACACATGCTGGCAAGAACGCTGGGGAAAAATGATGACACATGCTGGCAAGAACACTGGGAAAGGACCACTTATTCGCTGCTAGTGGGAGTGCAAACTGGTACAGACACTACAGAAATCAGTGCAGAGGATCTCCACAAATCTAGAAAGAGACTTACCTCACGATCCAAGGATACCACTCTAGGGGATATACCCAGAGGGCTCTAAATCATCCAAGTTCTTGCTGTTTTACTCACTGTAGCCAGGGAATAAAAATGGCCTAGATGTTCAACTTAGAAATGGATGAAGAAGATGTACTATATTTACACAATTAGATAGGTTTCAGCCGTTAGTGACCATGCAATTATGAAGTACACAAGTAAATAGATGGAGCTGGAAACCATCATTTCAAATACAGGTTTCACACTTCCTGTAAGCAGCAGCATTGAGAATGTTTGAACAGTAGATGGCACAAGTGCAAAGTAAGATTCAGGAGATGACCTGTAAAGGATTAAAAGCTGCAGGATGGCTCTACCAACAGATTATACAGTTTCAGGGCTGCGAACGCCCAGGGGAGTAGAAATAATAGAATATTTGAGCTGTGAGAAAGGAGGCTGGAGTGGAGCAGGACCAATGTTCGATGCCTTCTCTGAGTGAGATTATAGTTACCTGTCTAGTATTGTGGCACATATACACAGCACTAATTACACAGAAAGGATTAAGACAAATATGACCAAGTATATTTGCTCTTCATTCAATCGGTGACAGGTTGTTAAACTTTTTGTTTAAAGCCTAAACCTTAAAGTGTATGACCGTTGTGTGGCCTTCTTAGACTCCACTTTGTAGACCTAGAGGCTTCTGCATTTTTTGAGCGTCCTTGGTTTAGACATCTCCTCTGCCACTGAATAGAAGAACACAGTCACTTGTGGACAGGTTCCAGCATGCTTTGCTCTGATTTACCTCATGGAGCTCTCAGTTACTCTGCCACTGCTACCTGGCTACCTACAGCAGCAAGAGGCTGGGGCTTCTCTGAATACTGTCTCAAAAAAAAAAAAAAAAAAGCATGCTTTGTACCTTTGTACAGGACTGACTCTCCAGCATCAACTCTCTCAATGAAAAAAAATCTACTGCTCCTCTTAACATTTACTTTGACATGTGCAACCAATTAAATATCAAGGTTATGTGCCAACTATGCAGCATACGTGGATAAACATCTCAGTGAGGTGAAGTGAGATGCACTGTCATACAAAACCTATGACAGAGAATAAAACACCCCACTTAACTGACAATGGGGACACCTGCACACACCCCACCTTCACTGCAGGGCCTCGAGGAGGTTCTGTGACAATCTGACTCCCGAAGTCCCCAGAGAGAACCCTGCACAGACAGAAATTCTTCCTAATTACCCCCTCAGAGCTGAGCTATCTCAGAGTCAAACGTTTGGTGGGAGCATCAAATTATTTGCCAATGTGTCATTATACAAGCTCAGGTTTCTCTGTGGTAGAATCTGTGCAGAAATTAAGATAATTAGTCATATCCACCATCTCCACAGAAAGCAGGAAAGCAGACAGAGATGGTTCAAAGACCTTGGAGGAAGAGCTATCAAGACAGGAGAAGTTGTCTAACAGCCTTCATGGCTGACCAGTACACGAGTCCTATGAGGGATTCGCCTCTCCGTCTGATCTTACTGCATGAAGTACTTCAAGAGCATACTCCCTCAGGCTTTCAGTGTGAACTTTCATATATTCTTGTGGGTCATCTTTCAGTCATCATGGGGTCATTCCCTCACTGAATAGTTCCTGAATGAGCAGTGTACACTGCCTTATACTGCATGCTAGAAAGAACAGAGATCAGTAACGCAGATCTTTGTGTCCCCAGTGGGCTTCCGTCCCCAACTGGACTTTAACAACACTTTTTACCATGTCTCCTTATGTTCTGCCTCATAACATTCTCTGTATATTCTAACTGACGTGGAAGGTGTGTGATTTTAAGAATGCTCTCTAGACTTCCTGCCCTGTTCATATGCCATGCATAATATAGAACTGTTAGTCATAGGAACCGAGATCCAACAGGAATCCCTCTTGCTCATCTTTCTTTTCCTAAGACATCTGCATATGCATGCAAACACACACACACACACACACACACACACACACACACACACACACACATTCAAATGCCACCATAATTATAAGTTAAATCCTACACAGACAAACCCTTGTAAGGTTTAAGCCTCAGAATTAGACATGGGAATTTCTTCAGTCTGGATGTGCAGAGCTCAGTATAATCATTCCCTTGCTTAACCCAACATGATGAACTCCCAAGGTACCTGCACAGGATGATATTACAGGAATTGTGACCTTATCTGCAAGAAGCACAACAGAAGGACCTAAATTTCCCTCGAAATTAAGAAATAATAATCCATCAGACCCCAAGAAGACTCAGATGAGACTGAAGACATCTAGTGGTGACACGGGGAGCCAGTGGATCTATCTAGACCACCATGTTGTAGAAGTGCTTTGCTGTGACCCAGTTCATTGAGACACAGGGAAGCCAGTCCTGGGAAATTGGCTGCTTCAAACCAAGCCAAGCATCTATTTGTAAAAATTTGCCATTTTTCACATATATTTGTTATTACATGTCAAAACTGGTGCTGTCTTTGGCAGTGAACCCCCAAACTAGTTATGTCACTTATTGCAAACCCGCACAAGTGTCACCATGAATTCTACACAGAAATTAACGGAGCCTTTCCCCTCCAGGCAAAGTCCAGACCAGACTGAGTATAACATGTTCTGCTTCCCTGCTCCTGGTTTAATGGTTGTGAGGCAGAGAACTGCATCGCGACCTGAACTACCCTCTCCCCAAAGTCATATCTGGGATGCTTTGGTGCCAAGCATTAAGGTGTTTGGAGGTGGGGCTGATGTCGGTGAAAAGTCACCAGGGTGAGTCTTTTATCTGTCAGGGTGGTGGGCCAGGAGCAAGTCACCTTCCTCCACAGTGGATGTGCTGAGAGAAAGCTGCACAATGGCACAGAAAGAAAGTTCCCCGTGCAAACCGGGGAGACAGTTACCTCTCAAGTCAGCTGTGCTGCACCACTGCTCTTGGGCTTCCGCTCCCGGGCTGGGAAAATAAATGTGATCGTTTAAGCCTACGAGTGTGCGTGCGTAGCTAATTGCCACGCTGCCTCCTTCTCTCCTGTGTCTAAAATTACATACGTAGGCTTGTGCATCATAGATTTCTTCCTTTTTATGTCAATCACATAAAAATTGATAACCTCATGCACAATTGCTCCAGGCTACCACAGATACGTGCCTACTTACACATACACACATTCCCTCACACACACATACACACTCACATATACATCCCCCCCCCCAAACACACATGCACATATATAATTAAAAAGAAAACTTTAAAGAAAAAAATGTACAGACTATTGATGTTTGCTATTCCGAGGACAAAAGTAAAAAACATTATGGTAATAAAAGGAACTAGATATAAGAGAATATTAAATAATTATAGCTCTATGAAACTTCCTGAGGAGAGAAAGGAATTTAATTAGTTGTCGCTCTGGAATGGAATCAGGGTGGGGGCAGGAGCGAACAGGAAAGGGGCATAGGAAGGGGCATAGGAGATCTTACTAGGGTGCTAAACTATTTCTGATATCTGGCCATGCCAATTTGTTGCACTCTTTTAATTCTATTTTTAAAATATCTTTAAAATTCGTGAAATATCTGACTAAATAAATTTATTTTAGAACCGTATTATGGAACAAACTTTCATTTAAAACGTTGGAATCTGAACTACAAACATGAAACACACACTTCCAGAGCATAGGACTTTGAGGGTTCCTATTTCTTTCTGTAGGAATTGTCATGGTGACTTTAAAACAGAAACGGATTTTCCTGGATTGAAAACACTGCCTTATACAGATATGAATATATGACGTTTTCTCAATACTTAACTTGCTAATGTACCATTATCCATATCGTGGCCTTGCATACAGTGGAACCAGGTAGATGTTGGCTGTAATGGCAGGAGCCTGCTAACGGCCAAGGACTAATCCACTCTTGTTACAGTTTTGATTCTGTGGGTTTTCCTGAGGGTGGGGATGCCAGGCAAGTGCTTTGCCACTGACTGCATGCCCAGTCCTGTGTTGTTTTGAAATGACTGAACACAACGTCCTGTGAGGTTTGTTTCCATTATATATAAGGAAACTAGACACTTTGAGAAGCAAGTGGGTAGCCCTCAACATTAGTGTGGACTGTAGATAGTGGGCACAGACTTCAGTCCTTTACTACCTGTCACCAAAGCCTGAACTCTTATCTCCTACACCATGTTTTTGT
>JADRCH010000035.1:6644934-6665112 GCA_019843965.1 Rhynchomys soricoides | reverse complement strand
CGTTTTTATCCACAGCCCTGATGGACATTAGCAGAAGCAAGTCAATTCTGCAAAGATGAACCCAAAGGAAAATGAAGCTTTTGCTCCCACCACGGGCCCAGAGGGGCACTGAATACAGCATGGGAGCATAGCTGGAGAAACCAGACATGTGTGTCGTTACAACTGTGCCTCATAACACACCCAGTGAGTAACCGTTCATGTTTTTTCCACAGAGGACGGTTCCTCTTAAAGCCTGTCAATTTTTCAGACCCTGCTGTGTTCATAAGAGGGCTTCACGGAACCCTGCGTGACATAACTAATGTTCGAATTGCAAGTGATCTGATTGTTTCCTCAGAATGTGGGCTTTTCCAGGTAATGCCACATGTCACAAGAAAAGACACTGGCATCAGCTTGCGTGGAGGGACATTAGTTTCTGTCATTCTTTTACCTCCTGATCCTGTCAAGGAGAAAGCTCCACACTACAGCACATTCTCATCTCCATATTATCAATTAAACAGAAATGCACAGGGGCTAAGTCTTTGCAGCAGCTATAGCCAGGGGCTGGTTCAGTGACACGATCCTCTCGTCAGTGCACTGACTTCACGTCTGTGGGAATGGGACCAGCTTACAATGAAAAAAAACAAAAAAGATGCAAAAGCTTCCCACTCAAAAAGTTTGCATAAAATCCATAGTGTTTAAAGAAAAATAGCAACAATCTCAGAAGGAATGTTATACAGATACGTTTAAAATCAGGGGTGGAGCTGGCTCATCAGTTAAGAGCACTTAATGCTCTTCTAGAGTTTGGTTCCCAGCATCCATATTGGGCAGCAAGCAACCACTTGTAACTCCAGCTCCAGGGTTCTGGTCCCCTCTTCTGACCCCCACAGGAGCCCCACACACATGACACACGTATCTCAAAGTAAACAAGTAAATAAAATGAATACTAAGATCATGATGGTATGTGAACAGCAAAATGTAGAAGCACTCAAAGTCAATGCTTACAGCATCTTGTCACACCATTGCACCTATAAATGGTATGACATAGAATGACATGAGAGAAGCATGCCGAAAGTCACCCGAGATAAGCAGCCATCTATTCAAGACTTAGAGGGCTGGTCTGTCTTGATTCAAGGAACTGGTGCCCTTCGGTACTGACACTAGGCAGTCAGTTTCCCACGTGCACATTCAGGGTTTGCTGTGGCCAACCACGGGAGTGTTCTTAGCCTCCCGAGCCCTTTAGAATTGTGACTGTATCATTTCTCCTTATCCATCTGCCCTCCGGGTACACTCACCTACTCCACTTCCCTGGTCAAACCCCATCCCAAGACCTTTGATTCACACTGGGATACAAAGGTTTCCTAACCGCGGATTTTGCTACCGAACTGGAGTGTTTGAGTCTTCCCTGGGAACAAAGCAGAAATGTGCCTTTTGTGTTCCTTCTATACTGTCCTCCAAATTGGGGCCCATCAGAGCATGGGTAATTATATATTCTCACAGCAGCTCTGCATGTCATAAAATAACTAATATTTCACATCCAGCCTAGTCAGAAATAGTGCACAGTCCCTGAGATGTTAATTTCCCTCAACTATGCAACATCTTGTCACACCCTTGCACACCCTTGCAGCCTATGTTCTAGCTAGCACTCACCAGGTTATGGTTTTAGGACTATATACCTGAAAAAATAACCTGAAGAGTTTTTTAAAATGCAGAGTCCTAGGCATCCCTCAATGATTGTCTTAGGAGAGTGAATCTAAATATATACTTGCAAATTATTCTTGTGAAAAATGATATCCGGGAACTGCTTTCTCATCTGCATGGCCCTTGACGTTTAAGATCATATTTTATAACTCAGAGCAGTGAAGGCAAGAGTTTCTCTATTGCTTACCAAGGGAATCGATTTTAAAATTGTCTCTCTGCTCTACTAACATTTAGATTTTAGATTTTAAAAGATCTCTGCTGAGATCTCTCTCTCTCTGTCTCCCAAAACAATTAAAAACAATAAGAATGAAGAGAGGAGAGGGGAAGGAAGGATGTAGGAATCCTGAACAGGGTATGTGGGTAAATGGCTGGCGTGCCCAGGGCAGCAGCTGCTTTGCTGGACCCTTAAACAGATGCGTAATGCCCCCAGCTGCAGGCAACCTCTGCCCTGTCCTGAGCAGTGTTGCAAGTGTGTAGCGATTTCACTGCTGAGCAATTAATGGTAGAACCGTGACACCCACACTAACCCTTGACCCCACCCCCAGCACTTCCAGAATGTATCCTTACAGCCCAAACCATCTGGAGAGCTTTGGAAACAACAGGCCTCTAATTTAGTTTTGCACCTCCTTTATTTTTGTTGCTTTTAAGTGGTAGGGGAGTTTAATATAAAATGTGACGTATTGGTTTGTTATCATTCCTAAGGAGCAAGAGAAAAACAAGAATGCTTGGAAACTATGACAGCTATTTGTTTGCTGTTTTTAAGTGCTGGGGTCACTTGTCAAATACCAATTCTTTCGGGTCAGGGAGAAGACCCTTTATCTCAAAAATTATTTTTGCCCGGGAGGCCACAGGAATATGTTACAACTATAGAAACATAATGCCAATCTCAACCTTGAACTTTGGAAAACCAGGTTGGCTGAGGCTGAGGGTAAGAGAGCTTGCATACATAGCATGTTCAGTGCCTTGGGATTGATCCTAGCATACAAAACCAAATGAACAGAATCACGAAGATAGCTTTAGGTGCAAAGAAAACCAGTGACGACGTGGTTTTTATAAAAGTTGTCACATTCACTTTCAGCCTCTGTCAATTCAGACAGCCTATGTTTTAAGTGTCTTTTTAAGTGTCTCGTTTGCCTCTATTGGAAAAAACACATCTCACAGGAGTGGGAATATCATTCTGCAGACCCCAAACAGAGTCATAGCTTCATAAACCCAGGAGGCACAGTCATGAGGACAGAAACCACCAGCATAGGATCAGTGAACATCCAGCACGGAAAACAGCATGGGCTAAAAAATCTGCATTACTGAGATAAGAAATTGCTGTGTCGTTGTTGGGATTTCGTTTTGAAATCACATAGTGACAAACAAAGCGTTCACAGTGCCTTGTTACAAAGCTTCAAAAACTCTGATTCCAGTACCATGCGTGCCTAAATCCTGATGATCTGAATTTGTAAGTCTAAGTGTTTGCTGAAGCTGTATGCTAGCTGTACCGAGAGATCATTGGCTTATTGAATTTTGAAATATTAATCTCTCCTTTATTCTTTGATATTCTAAATCTTATGCAAAATGTTATGAGGTAAATATAGCTTTAACTGCATTTAAATTAAAATTTGATAGCATTTCATGCTGTCGAAATGTTAATGTTTTGACTGTCATTAGAAAAGCTACTTTAAAAGTCAAATGTCAGGGCTTAACAGGAGAGTTTAATACAATGAGTAGAGATTATTGGTGAAGAGTAACTTTCAGACCTTCTTTCCAATTTTTAGCAAGTACATCTTTACTGACCAAGGTGGAAACTAAACTTCATTAACTCTTTTAAAAGCAAAAATAATTAGAACAACAGGGTGAGACATTTATTTGTTTAGTTTTTTAAATATTAATTTATTATCCTGTCATGATGGCGAATCTTGGTCGTCAACTTGACTGAATCTGGAAACAGCTAAACCCTGAGCAGCTGTGCTGTCCTGTAAAGGACTTCGACAATCGAATTGTTTGAAGCAGGAAGAACCACACCCAAACCCGAGCAGCTTCTGGTGGAAGCCCAATTAAAAGGAGATGGAAGGGAACTTTGCCTGTTTGTCTTCAGTCTTAGGGGTAAGCCCATCTACTCTGTTGCTGAAGCAGTCCTTCACTGACCTTAGAAGCAACTTCTTCAGGATTCCAACATAGACTGAAGGCCAGCAGCTCTCCAGGAATCCTTGCCAGTGCCAGACTGGGACTGCCCGGACACCCAGTCTCAATGACTGAACAACTACAAGAACTTCAGTTTCTCAAGTGTGATACAGCCATTGCAGACTACCTGGACCTCATCTGTAAGCCCGTCTAATAATCCCTTTAATACACATTTGTTATATCGACACTTTTCCTTTAGAGAACCCTGACGAATACAGGTAAAGTTTCTGTGGTTTTCATCTTGTTCTCTTATTTGCTGAATACATTTTGAGAAAGGCTTTCAAACACAAGCCTGCACAAAAGCACACACACCTTTACCCTATTATTTTCTGGAGGGAAAACTGGAATAGATTAACTTTATACATGTTCCCAGACAAGTCTCTTCACCTCTTAATGCAATCTGTAAAGACTTCTATATGTAAAATACCAGCTCCAACCAGTTAACTTAGTGTCAATGAGGCAGACCGCTCAACTTGGAAAATAATCTCTAACTATAAGTGACTTCCCTCTGGCACTTGGGGAACTCTGTTCTTCTGGCAAGGCAGCTCAAAATCACGTTTGGTCACACGTGTTACCCTTGCTATTTACTATCCAGAAAAACAGATTTAGAAATTCCTCGCCTCTTTCTAAAATTGGCTGTATCCATAAATTTTCATAAATATGAACTACCATACCCTCATCACCGTTTATAAGTCTATACATTTTGTTGTGTGTTGATCGTCTTCCACCACTAGAAATGAAAACTCCTGAAAAGGATGGATCCTGGCTGTCTTGTCCACCTAGGACAGGGTCTAAAACAGAAGGCATCCAGAGATACCTGGTAAATGAATGAATGTTCACATTGTCTCCCAAGATGACTGTGGATAATTGATCTTACATCTACATTTCCATGCTTCTATCAAGAGGTAAATTCATTTTTTCAAAAATTCCTTTTTAAATTTAGTAGGCTTTGATTTGCTTTTGTCTAATAATAGCCAATGGATATTAGTCTGTCTAATTATGGGCCTAGTCCTTGTGGTTTACACAAGACCTAAGCGGTCATGAGAAGAGTCCCAGCACTGGCTAAAGGGAGAGGCCCGGAGCAGGCATGTCATTCTACCAACCATCAATGATTCTGGCCAGGTCATTTTATTTTATTTATTTTTTTATGTATATGAGTACACTGTAGCTGTCTTCAGACACACCAGAAGAGGACATCAGATCCCATTACAGATGGTTGTGAACCACCATGATGTGGTTGTTGAGAATTGAACTCAGGACCTCTGGAAGAGCAGCCAGTGCTCTTAACCGCTGAGCCACCTCTCCAGCCCACTGGCCAGACCATCTTAGTCATCTGACTATATTATTAAAGCTCTCATGTACAACAGCTACACTAAAACACAGCTAATACCATGTGAACTGAGATGGGCTAACTCTGGCAAGCATTGCCCAAAAGGAGAACTGAAGATATTAATGTTTTAACAACTCTCCATCCACATCAAGTTCAGCACGGTGTGTCATAGAGCTGGGGATACTGGGAGCCATCCATCAAAGGATCTGGAATTTGCTACCATGTGAGCAAAGTTATTCAACAGGATTGACCCCAAAACATCACGCGTGGCTTTAAGAGTCCTGGCTGAAACTTCTAAAGACTTCACAATCCACAGATCCTCTAGGCAATACAATCCGTCCCTTATATTTTTTCAGTCTGATTTACACGTGATGTGCTACATATAATAATAAGTTCACTTTGCATAAGATTGTATTTCATACAAAGGTTATACAGCTTTTCACTATAAGGCAATAGCTGGTGAGACCTTAGTTTGGAGATCACTTGCTATAGGGCACATCCTTTCTGACAGACGCTCTAGATTGTACAGAACATCCCTCCCATCTCCCATATTAGCAAGGGATGTTCCCGTTAGATACTCCCATTTGGAGTAAGAACCAAGGGACCAAAGCCCATGGCCTTAGGTATTTTTCTTTGGCTGGAAGAAAATATCCAGCAAATCGAACTAGGGAAAGGGTTTGTTTTGGCTCACAGTTGGAGGGTAGTCTATCATGGACAGGGTGGCACAGGGCAGGAACATGAAACGGCGGGTCCCTTTCTGTCCACATTCATTGTCAGGAAGCAGCTTGCTCTCTCCTTGTCTTTTATGCTGGCATCCCTGGCCAGGGAATGATGACTTGCCCACACTTAGGTAAGTCTTCTTCCTGCCCCACTTAACCTAATCTACAAACTCACTCATCATCCACATGTCCAGAGCTTTGTTTCCATGATGACTCTAAACCCCATCAGGGCGATGAGTGACACGAACCCTCCTGTCATGGCTGTATTATTTTCAAGAACATCCTATTATTTTACCTGCACATATGTGTAAAGCCCATACAAAACATCCGAAAGGGATATAAAATGTATTATTTTCTTCTGAAGTCCATTGCAGAGGGTGTCCTCCCACGTGCAATGCTGCACTATGTCAGAGTCCTCTGTAATTCAAGGCTAACGTCATGCACTTCCTCCAGCTCAGAGGGTGTCCCCCCACGTGCAATGCTGCACTATGTCAGAGTCCTCTGTAATTCAAGGCTAACGTCATGCACTTCCTCCAGCTGAGTTGCTACTTGTATGGTGTGGCTATTGCCCTCTAAGTAACCACTACTCATCTTCAGATTACAGAGGAAGACACAGACCATCCTAGACACGGCACATGGACAGTCTTGAAATCTGTCTTCTGCTAGTTTTGAAAACATTTATTTATCTTAACAGTTACTATTTCTCTCTCAAAGGGCACAAGTGAAGTTTTATAAGTAATCTATAAAACCCCTTGTTTAAAAAAAAGGAAGGGTTTCAGTCAAATATGTGATCTTGATTTATTCTTTCATTTATTATGGTTTTTTGGGGGGAGGGGGATTGGAGACACTCGCCTCCAAGTGCCCAGGTTTGTCATTATTTGGAGGCTGTGAAAACTTTGGACAGAGGGATCTACTGGGAAATCTCATCATTGGGAGTATGCCTGTGAAAGGGACAGAGAAACTCAGCTCACCTCTCTCTCTCTCTCTCTCTCTCTCTCTCTCTCTCTCTCTGTGTGTGTCTTATCCATGACATGAACAGCTGAGCTCCACCCTGCCTCTCTATCACCACATGTTTCTTATCTCAGGCTTATGAGGCACCAACCTGTCACAGATTGACACTGTTGTAGAGCGTATTAATCTTAATCCAGGGGGTTCTACCCTGCCTTTGGCCATTCAGTTCTCAGATAAAAGACAACACACCTTTTATATTGATAATAAACCTTCATCAGCACTAGTGCTGGGCAGATACCTACCCTCTTGCTATTATGTCACTTCCTAACAGTAACCCCGAGTTATAACTTGCTGTGTTCTACCTGGGCTGCTATTAACTCCAATTGACCAGCCCTCAAGGCCATGCTTTGAAAATATTTATCCCATGGCATCTTCTGCTCCCTCTACCATCTCTCTCTCACTCTGCCTCATGGTTCTCCTCAGACCCCAAACCCAGGGACCCCCAAATCCTCCCTATCTCACTTCTGCCCAGCTATAAGCTGTAGGCATCTTTATTCACCAATTAGGAATAACATGGGGGGGGGGCGTCTTATAGTGTCACTGTCACTCCGGTCTACTTGGGGATTTTCTAATCCTGGGGGCAACCAGGCCTTGGGGGGAGCAGTATTTAGCACTACAATACATAGAAAAAGACCAAACCTCAACACAACAGGACACCTCTAAAGGCTGAGAGCCAGATCAGCCTTCCTTTGAAGTGGGTTGTCTCCGACATTGTTGTAGCTAGAGAAACTTAATGAAGCGTGTTAGCATGGATTTATCATTCGTCCAAATTTTAAGATCTGCATAATCTTTTATTGTATCAAATGAACCTTTATTTCATTAATCATGTCTTGGGGAGATAGATTTACTATTATAAAAATCGATAATAAACAATTTCGTATTGAAGTTAGTGACTTAAGAGCATATCCTGCCATTGCAAAAGCCCAGGTTTGGTTTCCAGCACCCACGTTGAGTGGCTCATAACTTCCTGTAACTTGACTCCATGCTCTTTCGGACTTCACATGTACCTGAACTCATGTGTGCATATTCTGTTACACAGACACACATGTATACACATAATTAAAAATAAATCTTTAAAAAACCCTCATTTTAAAAATCTTTGTTCAATGAGGTTTAAGAGGACTGTAACGGAGTGCACTCTCATCAGTATTAGAGTTAATACCCAATAGATGCTGTCAGTGCTGAGAATGATCATCACTTATAGCTCTGCTGGCAGGACAAGGAAGGGTGCTGGTTGATGCAGTGAGCATGTCTGTATTCTTGGTGTGAACGCACTCTCAATGATGCTTCCTTCACCATGTTGGAATCTCTTTTCCTGTCTGTCCTGCAGAGCTGTGTCCAATCACACTAGTGTGAGATTTTGTAGTGATTATAGAAGGTACTTGTGATGTTTTGTATATGCTCGGCCCAGGGAGTGGCACTATTAGAAGGTGTGGCCTTGTTGGAGTAGGTGTGTCACTGTGGGTGTGGGCTTTGAGACCCTCATCCTAGCTGCCCGGAAGCCAGTATTCTCCTAGCAGCCTTCAGATGAAGATGTAGAACTTTCAGCTCCTCCTGCACCATGCCTGTCTGGATACTGCCATGTTTCCGCCTTGATGATTATGGACTGAATCTCTGAATCTGTAAGCCAACTCCAATTAAATGTCATTTTAAAGACTAGTCTTGGTCATGGTGTCTGTTCACAGCAGTAAAACCCTAACTAAGACTACTACCTAGGAAATTCTGTCTTCAAAAGCATTGGGATAAAGGGGCATGTTTCCACTTTCAGAATGTAAAAGTTTCTGCCACATAATTATAGTAAGATAAAAGATTATTTTTCTACTAAATTTTAAGGTGAAAGAAGGAGACCATTCACAAAGTATCAACAATGAAGGGCTCTCAGGGATCCTCAACAAAAATATCAACAATGAAAAACTGCCAAGATATCACAATGAAGGACTCTCAGGAATACTTAATAGTTTCATGTCTGGCAGTTTTACTAGTTTTCGAATTTTACAATATTGTACTCCTTGTGACTTTATGAATAAGTTCCAGATTATGTGCATTCTTGTATATAATGCAACTATGAAAATAATTTAAACCACATTACCAACATCTGTATCTCCATTTATCACTTTTTGAAGACTAAAATTACAACTGTCTAAAAGACATACAAAAGGTTTTTTTTTCCCAAAGCAAGAGGTTAATGTAATTTGAATTCTAGTACAGAGGTCAAGATTGAGTAATGGTTTCCAGATGAGGCAAAGCCAATGGCTTGGACCAACACTGAAATTGCTACAAATTTTCTTCTGCTACTTAGGAAAATTAATTCAAAATCTTGTTGCCAAATCTAATAACCTACACTCTGCGTATCTACCACATCAGTCATCAGACACTCAACCCACGGCATGCCTTTGCCCAGGCTGAGTGTCTCATGAAGGATGGTCAGTCAAGCGATGGCCTGTCCATACCTGTCGAAGGAGGGCTTCTCTCCACAGTCGAACGCATCCTGGAGCTCCTTGACGAGGTTCGCCTGGCCGGGCAGTCGGAAGAGGCCCTCTTCCTTCAGCCCCCGCTGTCGGATGAAGTCCACACACTGCTCGACCAGCATGGGCGCCAGCCGGTTCCCGTATCTCTTCTCATATCGGACTGTGTCTTCCAGTTTCTGTCCAAAAATACCTGGCAAAAGAAGAGATCACAGAAAAAAAATTTCTACTCATTCATCGCTGTTTTCTTTTCAAACTCACAGTTTGGAATGGTGGCGAGTATCTGATGTTTGCTATTCCCTGCTGATATAGAGCCAAACTTACCACACACACTCATCCAATGGATCCGCGGGGTTTCCACCTGCTACTCCTGTCTGGGATATTCTAGGCTTAGATAAAAAGGAAGCTGGAAACTCCTGAGTTTCATAAAAGGGGGAAGAAAAGCAAACGTTACATGTGGAAATTGTGCAAGGCCCAAGAAGCCTTATTCAGCAGCCATTAGCTCAAAGATCTGATAATAACAACAGCTGGCCTTGCGCCCATCTGTTATATAATTTATTTGCAGATTCATAGTGCAGAATCATCACATTCCAAGTGATAAAACATCTTGCTGTTGAGGAGTGTATTCTTAGCCCCGGTAGAAATGGCGCCAACGCACAAAGCAGTTCTATACGTGGTATCAAATCTAGCACAAATGGAGTTCACTTACTCGTTTTAGAAAAACAGGAAGAGGCATTTTCAGGGGCAGTGGAGATGGCAGCAGGTGACAGGGGGATGGAGCTTTCTTTGTAGAATTTAGAACAAACAGTTCCTGGATAGTGGTGTGGCAAACACTGTTTAATAATTCAGCAGCCATTCATATGCCTGCTTTCTCTTGACATTTCTACTTTGGAAGCCAGGAAATAAAATGCTTCTCCCACAGCATGATGGTCACATCCCATACTGCAGCCTGGAAAGACCAGGCTGCCCTTCAACTCAGAGATCACCCGCCTCTTCCTCCCAAGTGCTGGGATTACAGGCTTGTTCCACCAGGCTTGTACCTAGCTCATTCTGTTTTTGTCCTAGGTGACTGCCACCTACGCTCGCTGGCAAAGCAGATGTCTTGCTCCTACCCGGCCATCACTCAGTGAGGTTCATCAGGCTCTCCATTGCTCCCTCCTGTCCGGTCTTCTCAGCCTCTGGTACCCACCACTCTACTCTCGATGTCTAAGAAAGCAACCTTTCTGCATTTTACACGTGAACGATAGCATGTGATAATGGATTGTCTGTGTGGTTTGGTTTTACTTAACATAATGATTTCCAGTTTCATCCATCTTTTTGCAAAAGGCAGGATTTCATGCTTTATGGCTGAACAGCTTTCTTTTCTACATGTACCACACTTTTCTTGTTAAGTAGTTGATGAACAGTGGAGGTTTCACTATGGTATAAGGTACTACAATAAACATGGGCATGCTAATATGCCAATTTCTTTTGGAGATGTATGTATGTATGTATGTATATATTTGTATATACATGCATATACCCATACACATGTACACATGTATGATTGATAGAGCATATGGTGGTTTTATTTTTAACTTCTTGAGAAAACCCTGGATTATCATAATGTCTCTACTAAATAATAGCCATGCCAACCTGTGTGTGGGTTACACTTCCCCTCGATTTTGGCCAGCACTCACTGTTCTCTTCTGCATTTTTGATACAACTGTTCTTGCTGGAGTGAAGCAATAGCTCATTGTGGTTTTTCTTTGCATTCTCTTGATGACGAATCATATTGAGTCTTTTTACAAATACCTATTGGTAATTCAGTTCTCTTTTTAGGGCAACTTCTAAAGGCTATAATCCATTTAAAAAGTCCCGTGATTTATTTCGCAATGCAGTTTTCTGTCTTTTTTTCTTTCTTTTTTCTTTCTTTCTTTCTTCCTTTCTTTCTTTCTTTCTTTCCTCCTCCTCCTCCTCCTCCTCCTCCTCCTCCTCCTCCTCCTCCTCCTCCTTCTTCTTTTTGGTTTTTCGAGACAGGGTTTCTCTGTGTAGCCCTGGTTGGCCTGGAACTCACTCTGTAGACCAGGCTGGCCTCAAACTCAGAAATCTGCCTGCCTCTGCCTCCCGAGGGCTGGGATTAAAGGCATGCACCACCACTGCCTGGCTGCAGTGCAGTTTTCTGAGTGTGTGTATCTCTTTTTGAATGCATCCTTTCCAAGCCTCCCGTCCCATCCTGCCATCTCCTCTTCTCACTCTGCTGTTTCTTCTACATAAATCTTCGTGGTTTGATGCACCTGCATTTCTATCTTTCGGTTTTGTTCTCCGTGCCTTAAACATCTTAAGCTGGAAAAAAAGCCCTTCTAATGTCCTAAAGTGTTTCCCTGTATTTTCTTCTTGTAGTTTCACAAATTACAGTGCTAGATTTAAGTCTTTAATTCAGTCTGTGATCATTTTTGTAGCTGGTTAGATGTAACCATTCCTCTGCATACTTGAATGTCCAATTTTGCCAGTCACTAATGCTCTCTTTTGATAACTATGGGCTTGATCTGAAGCCGGGGAATGTAAGCCTTCTACTTTGTTTAAGATGGCTATTGGGACTTGAGGTTTGGCTGTTGTTTGGTAGCTCGGTATAAATGTTAGAATTGGCTTCATTTTAGATCTGGGAAGAAACTGAATGGGTTGCACTGAATCTGTGGATCACCTTAGAAGCATGGGCATTTCTGTGTTTATTCTGTTTGTCTTAAAAACTTTCTTCATTATTTGTTAGTTTTCATTGTGGAGACCCATCACCTCTCTGGCTAAATTTATTGCTAACTACTTTACCTGTTCACATAGTTATTCTGTTACTGTTGTCAATGGAACATGATTTTTGTCTTAAAGTGGATATCATACCAGTCTTTGGAAGAGTTGGCTCTGATCACTGGGCAAATTACAGGGCCTGGGCTGAATGAATAACAGATGCTGGGGGTAAGGTGCTAAACCTCACACACCAGCAGGACCTTCCTCCTGGAAGATTTTAAATATGAGAAAAACAGGTCTCCCTTTGTTAAAAGACAATTAAACCATTAGCCCGGCATTAGCCAGTTGCAACACAACAGACTTTTAGCCCATTGGTGTGATCACCTGGGAGATAGTCTTATGTGTTAATGACAAAGGGTGAGCACCGTCTCTGTCTAGCTTCTTTGAAAATAAAGGTTAAGTTTGATGCTTTGATGCTATCCTGTCAAAACTCCAAAAACAGAGTTTCTAGGCACTGCTAGGTCTTTTCAATACAAAGTGTCAATATTGAAGAATAAACTTGGTGTCTGTGAGGGTTTGCTCTGATAATTAGATATAGTGGGGTAACCATGACAGAGGCTTTCTTTTCAAATTCAGCAGGAACCCCCAAAAAGCCACTTTCTTTCAACTCTTAGATGCACCACAGGGTGAACCACACTCTCAGGAGGTAGTGTTCAAGAGTAAATTCATGCCTCCAAGTTCTCAGAACTTCTTTCTGACAATGGTTCAGGAGATTCTAAAGGAGAGCTGGGCTGTCTTAGCTGTGTGTCACCTTGAGTTGTTTGAACATGCAGGCTTGTCTTTACATTAAAATAAAAATTTCCTTAGAAAGCACAGCAAGAAACTCATGCCTATTACACTATTACATATACTATTAAATTATACTATTACATATACACACACTAAGTCCCCGGAAGCAATATTTTTCTTTCCATAAGATGTGCTGAGCAGCTGCTATATCTATTCATACATGGGGAAATGGTCTCAGGGCGATTCAATAACTTGTTAGGGCCAGAGCTCCCGTGACGGAAGGTAAGTGTGCCTCTGTCTAGAGCATTCTCTATAGACCTTCACTCATGCCCAGGAATCAGAAACCTCCCTTTTCTCACTTGTCACAAGTCTTCGTTTTCTGATAATTTAAAGTATTAGAAAGTCCTCCCAGTGAGCCCACTAGCATACTATTTTATGCTCTAAAACGTGATACTATGCAGGTGCTGTATGTCAGGAATTTTACCAGGCATTTATCTACATTCTCACTTAATCTCACAGGACCCGGGAGGCAGGCACCACCTCCACTGCCATTTTCCAGATGACTTACCAAGGAACGTGTCTAAAGGTAACAAAGCTAGCAAACAGTGAAGCCAAATCGTTCACAGCTGAGGAATCTCAGAGTCACATGGGCTCAGTTGCTTATACAATACTACATAGTGTAGATAATTACCACAAAGAGTGTGGGAAAGAAACCTTTTCTAGCTATTGTATCTCAGCCATTCTCATCACACCAAGGAGAGAGGGGTTCAGAACACCAAGAATATATAAGTTGGAGGGGAAAAATAGAGAAAAACCTCTGATATTTCACAGAGGACGCTGCCCAGAGATTTCATTTCTGTCACAAGAAAATTATACACACGGTAATAAACCATATAAAAGAGATAAAACATGTAGACACTGTCCATGTGGTATGCAATCCTTGTAGAGAAATGCTAGTTTGCTGCCAGTGGAACTGGTCTTGCAAAGGAGACTGCCAATAGATACAGACTATATTAGTGCTCTAGAATAGAATGGATCTATTATCTCTGGCTTCCTATGGTAAGTAGGAGCTACCTCCTGTGTAAGATTGAACTCTGAGAGCGAAATCACTTATGGGAAAAAGTACATCCTCCTCCTCCTCCTCCTCCTCCTCCTCTTCCTCATCCTCCTCCTCCTCATCAAAACACTGGCTGATTTAAAATTTCGTTTGGGGAGCAGTGTAATTTCAAATATTAAATTAACAAAAAAGGAGCAAACTCATCTGTGCTCTTGAATCATTTAGAAGATTATTAACAAGATTTTTTTTTTTTCTGTGTGTGAATCATGTGAAGGGCCCCAGGAATGATCACCTTAGAGTCTCAGTGAGGATTCACTCCCCAATAATACTGCCCCTGGCCCATCTAAGTGACACTGGTGTGTTCTCCTTATTCCCTGGGATCCTCTCTCAGGAGCTGACTCTTCCCTGGACTGAAAAATCAGATCATACAGATGACCCCCCCCCCTTCACATAGAGTTTATGGTTGAGGAGTGAGAACCAGCTATCCACAGAGAGAACATGATCAGATTAGGATAGTCAGACTCCACCCATGTGAAACATTAGTAAACTTAAACTGCACCCTGTGTCCTGTAGCTGCTCACTTTCCACCTGATTCCTTCTGTAGTGTAACTAGCATCATTGTCACTTCTGTCCACGTTTAAGTGATTGCCATCTGACATTTGCCCTGTCACTGTATGAAGCGTTTGTTGTTCTATACTTAGCAACACTTTCTAAGCCACTAGATCTTTGTCATCTTTGTTTGGTTTTCGTGTTGATTTATGTCTCTTTTTGTCCCGTTTGAAACTTGCAGCCCCACTCTTCCTCTTGTCCGTTTCAGGTCTCAGGATTCTGGCTTCTCAGACACCCGTATGTCTCCCGAGACCCTTTCCCAAGATGCAGTGGTTGTCTGAATTTTGCTCTCAGCTGTGCTCACTTCACTGCCTACATCCCCTGTTGATCTTGGTGTGGTTCTACAGGAGCCAGCCTTTCCTGGGTTTCTATTTCAGGTTGGGCTATTCAACGTGATCCCCCACATGGTACGTGCCTATTTGAGCCTCAACACCAGCTTCTCTAAACCTTTTCATGCCCTTCCCCTTCTTCTGAAGGCCTTGCTATGAAACTCAGTCTGGCCTCAAACCCCTGGTCCTCTTACCTCACTCTTTTCCTCTCCCTATACCCAATCCACTTCTGGCTAAACAGGTTGCAAGTAGGAAGCCCTGTAAACTATTAATAGCCTACAAATCCGGCAGATTTAAAAGGAGCTAAACCAATTCCTCTTTCAACATTCTTTGACTCTTCATAATCTTAATTTTATCTTCTGCTCACGACTATCTTCCCATCTTACTGAGGTTTGATCTGGGAGTCAACCCAGTTTCTTCTTCTCTTCACAAATTTAATGCTCACATTGTTTACCTCCAAAGCTCCTGGCTGCTACATTAGATGAAGCGCTGTTTCTCCTGGCTGCTACATTAGGATTAGACACTGTTTCTTGCATGTACTTTTGAAGACCAGAGTTGCCAACACATGCAAATACACCGTCAGAGTGATTGTTTCTCGATTTTTCTGAGGTGACACCAGAAAACGTATGGTCACTGGCGACAATCCAAATAACTTCTACAGTTGCTTACAGGAGTGGAAGAGGGGTACACACAGGATCATGGACAACTCTGAGCCCTGCATTACTAAAGGCCCACTCAGCATGTGTGACAACTCAGAAAGGCTGCAGCTCTAAACCTCGCTGTCTAACTTGCAGGCAGTTCCCCCTTAGATCATCCTCTTCCCCAAGACAGATCTCAGGAGTTTCACAAATTCCTGAGCTCTAAGATTTAATTTTAAACATACCTGTCCTCTCTGAGTCTCCTGAGCCTCCTCTCCCATTCAGGAGTGAATGCTTCCTAGACACAGCTGCATGATGAAGATACTTGCAGTACTTAAATCAGATCTTGGTGGTACCCTGCTACTTGCCTTCCAGCGGTGTCCCCTGGCCCCGACCTTTGCCTCTTCACAACAGCTGTTTGCACAGTACCCACGGAAGCCGCGATATCAGATTTACTCTTGCGTTTACCACTTCCTCAAAATGTGAATTTAAATAATTCTAATTACAGGTTGCTCCCTAAATAAATCTGAAGTGGGCATAACATCATATCTGTTTTCTAAGACTTACAAAATCTTCTATGTACATATGCCTCTAGTCTTTTAAAGTTCACAGTAGAGCTGCAGGGAGATGTGAGCAAGTTCCGGATGCTGGCACACAGGCCAAAGATGGAGCTCTACCCAGCTCTAGCTACTTCAAGGTTCATAGAGATTGAGTGTCCCTTGCCTGACCTGTGTGAACCAATGTGGTCCCAATTTTTTAGATGGTGGGCTATTTGCGTGTATGATGAGATATTTTAGCAATGGCTCCCAAGGTTAAACATGGCGTTTGCCAATGTTTCCATACATCTCTCTGCAGAAGCTGAGGTTCATTTTATATAGTATTTTAAGTTATTCTGTGCTTGAGAGAGTTCTATGGTATGGAAGACTCTACTGAGGAATCGTGTCACCACTAAAACAATTCAGATTTGGAATTTTCAAATTTGTGATGTTCAGCACATACCCCATCAACCCTGTGGAACATCTGCTGCCCCAGATCCCTGGAGTGTAACATCAACACAGATGAGACAAAAGTTCTCTACGAACCTTTGCAGGATAAACTATGCATGCATGCAACTAAAACATGCCATCTTTTGAATTAGACAAAACAAACGAATAATTCCATAAAACAAAATGAGATGTGCTATTAATTTCTATGAACATAAAACAGTCCTTGTTTTCCAAATGAAACAAGTCAAAATTCCTAAGTGTTGCTCCAGGTCTCTTTGATTGGTTATTGTAGAGTTTCGGTCCCATCTGGTTGCCAGATCACATGCTCATCAAAGAGTAAAAAAATATTTCTGGTTCCTCTGCTAACTACAGCTCTGCTAGCAGACAAATTCTGGTATCATCAGGACTGTGAAAAACTTTCAATAAACATTCAACCTTCATAAACGGATAAGTCAAAATAAAATGGTTATTTTAGTACAGAACAAAAATGGCCAGCTTCCGTCTGTCACCAGCTTCCTAGTCCAAGAACCTCTCACAGAGAGCTTTCAATCTAGGAGCTAAGATCCATCACAATGAACAGTGGGTGCCAACATCTGTCAGAATGAGGGAGAGAAGAGGAGAGAAAGACTTGGAAAAACAAGGAAAGTATCCTAAGTGAGGGCTCTGATATAGTGGCCTCGCCTCAATTAGAACAGCAATTACATAATTTGCTTTCAGGAACCTAGTCAGATGACTTGCCTGTACTTCAAGGATGTTCTTCAATGGAATCTTTCTTCTGCAACCAGATGAATAAAAGATGCCAGGTAACCTGTTTCGGCCGCACATCTAATAAAGATGCATATGTACATTACAAATACAGGTACGGGTGCTTTTGAATGTCTTTCTGCCAGTCTATTGTACTAATTCAACTCTGGTGGGTTTTTCTTTCTAAGAATGCTGCATACTTTCTTAAGACTATATAGAGAAGAAAACTCAAATTCACACAGGTTAAGCCATTCTCTGCCTTTCCAGATGAGCTACAAAGTCAACCTTTTGTTCACAAGCACCTGTGGCTCTGTGCACCACTTAGCACAGATTGGTAATCATTTATTTCTTTGTCTCCAAGGAGTCTACAAAGTCATGACTTGGAGGATCCATTCTGTCTTTCTTCCATCCCTAGCATCACATGGTGAAGACCCCAAAATGCCACTCACTCATTGACAAATAACACACTTTAAAATTATTCATGTTTGGACAATAGTATTTTGACTGGAAAAATGAATTTCCAAAAACATGATTATAACGTAAACAACATTCATTTTCTGAAGATGAATTTGGCTGAATCTCCATAAGTATGAAGTCATTGTATTTTAACTCAGATTGCTTACAGACTAGCAAGAAAATACAGGAAGCACTGTAAGGATGTTCTATTTATAAATACAGGCTATGTAAACCACTTAACCAGTTCACCACTCATTTTGAATATTAACTGATCAGGCCCATCGTTATAGCTCACTTTGGACAGAAATAAAGCAGTAGGCGTATGTACTACATGTATGTTGCTTGAGGGGCCTATGGAATGCAAGGCTGGACAGAAAGAAGTGTGAGGTGAGAACCACCCATGTCTTGAACAAGGAGCAACATTCTGATGGAAGAGAGAGTCCTGTAGGAGAAGGCGCGAAGTGAAAAAGCAAGAACTGGTGTGGATTGTGTGCTTCGTGGGAAGAAATGAGTTAGCCTGGGAAATTGGGGGGCTATCACTGGGTAACTGGTGGAACTTGTTAGGGTGTTTTGATATTTAGGCAATGAAGTTTTTATATCTGTGGGCAGTATGGAGTCATGAAATAAATTCTGAGCTGTGCAACAGGGCTTGAGAGCATGCTGTAGACATAGAGATCAGATGTGTTTTATAGAATGGACTGTCATGTTGGAATTTTTGAAAAACGTGACAGACCAGGATGGCTGTCATTGTGGAGAGCAGCTACTTAGTGACAGGGAATTGCAGGCTGAGGCAAGAGACCAAAGGTGGGGCTTGAGGTACTCCAGGGCGAGCCCCCGATGTTCTAAGTGGTTATATATAATATGCCACAGTCTATGAATAGCTGCTGGGCAGCTGGGAACTTAAAGTCAGTCGTTAACATTTTACTTTAGTTTCTAACCACGGGGGGAAAAATAGTTCTTACTATCAAGCTTACAATCAGGATGAAATTTTAAAGTTTAAAAATAAACAGGTAAAAAATACATCATACTCTTTCTTTTACCAATGTCCAACAAACTCAGAATACCACAATGGCCAGCTTCCTGCCTAATCTCTCTGTGTCTTATTTCCTAGGTTTTTAAAAACCCACGGAGGAAACCTTTTTAGTGACTTCGATTAGTACTCAGATAAAGAAAGGGAGCTGGAAGGGTAGTGAAGGCCAGAACAGGTCTAAAGAAAAGCCCGAGAGAAGTGACTGCAGGGCTGGCCCCTTCCAATTTCCCCCACTCTATCCTTCATTCTGGCAGTGTTCCTAATGCTGTTGAAATCCAGCAAGTCTCTTATTCTCATGGTCTGCCCTTGGGAACAGCTGGAAAACAGCCATCTCAACACTTTTTCTTTGTTTTATCTGGGTGGTTTCTTAGCTTCACACACTCAGCTTAGTCCTCTGCAGAAATGACAAGTGGGAAAGGGAGGGGCCCAGAAAGAGGGGACCATTGTAGGAAACACTGGAGTACCAGAGTCAGGAAAGCTCAAAGCACTCTTTTCTTAAGATGACATAGTTTGGAGTCCCCGGTTGAGAGGGAAGTCCTTCTTTTCAGCATCAAAGCTTCATAGGTACGCAGTCCTTACACTTTATGCAATAATGCAGGGGTGACAGATGCATGAATGCAGCCAAGCAGCTAGGCAACAGTGCAGCTGCAGCAGCTGGGGACCTTCCTTCCTGTGCCTCACTGCAGAACTGCAGTTCTGCAGGCAAGGGATCAGACATGAGAGGCTGCATGCTCCCTGTGCTTCCTCCCCCCTGCTTCCAACAGAAAGCAGAAAATAGCATTTTGTAAGTGGAGTATTACTTAGTCCTTGACTTAAATATTGAACGTCCCCAAGAGCAGTAAGAGTTTGTCAGGAAAAGGTAGGTAAAAATAGTCACCAGGGAGCTCTCATCTGCCTGTGGGGGAGGGGGACGGAACATGAAGGCATACAGCAGGCTTTAGGCATTCCCAGACATCTCATGTGTGCTCTCCAGCACTGGAGGAGGAGAGGGAGAAATGGTGGAAACTGCCCTGCTTTGTCAGAGATGCAGAAATGATACCCCAAACATCTCCTTACTTCCGAAGGGCTGGAAAGCCCTAGGCAGATCCTTTACTTCTTTGTCTTAGGGTCTTTCTCAGTGTCTCCCTCTGATAATTTCTCTATCAATGATGTAATCTGGCAGTGGCCATGAGATACTCACAGACCTAAAAAAAATAATAATAATCTGAGAGCTGACATGGGCTTCTCATTTAATTTCTTTGTAGGTAAAAATTGGACTGTGAGCAAACGCCTTGTTGATAACAGTTGACCATGGCCGTAGCTCTTCAAGGCTCAAGTTCCCACTGTATTTGGATTTTATATCTCACGCTTTGGTTCATTGATAAGTAGGGGATTATAACTAAGGGATGGCAGACCCAGAAGACAAGGAGGTGACAGCCCTGCATGACAAGGAGGTGAAAGCCCTG
>JADRCH010000035.1:6574570-6631355 GCA_019843965.1 Rhynchomys soricoides | reverse complement strand
ACACATGCACACACACAAGCACGCACACACACGCACACACACACAAGTACCACACACTATACACACTACTCACACACACGCACACACACACACGCACACACACAGACACACACACTGACACACATACAAGCACCACACACTATACACACTACTCACACACACACACATGCACACACACACACACACAAGCACGCACACGCTATACACACTACTCACACACACACTTAAAATAAACGTAAGAAATATTTACTGGAAATGACAACTGGAAGGACATGCGATAATAAAATTCTTTTGTTCTAAGTTTTAAAGCACATATTTATATGAATACACCAATGAAAGGAAAGGGTTTGAACTCATGAATTATTTAGAAAGACAAATTTTTAATTTCTCACTTAAGTGAAATTTTTAGTATTATTCATTAAGATATTTTCAAATTTTAATTTAATTGAATTTTTCATCATTTCTTAATTTTAATTGCTTAGATACTAATTATCCAGTTTTACACAGCATCAGTTTTACAGAGTGTGTCTGAGTATACATAAATATACATATATAAAACCTAACATAATCACAGATGCATACAAATCTGATGACTCAACAGATAACACCTAGTGATTATCATTGTATCATTGGGGCATGCTCTAATTTCAATTTTGATTTCGGTCTTTTAGGCAGATGAACTATCCACTACATTTTGTCTCCCACCATTTTTGTTTGGCCCTCTGGATTCCAGGAATTCCAGAGTTTGTTAACAGGAGGGAAAGATGTGAGCGGTACCTTAGGGATTATGGGCCTTCCATGAAGGCACACTGCTTTACAGAGCACACAGCCTTTGTCAGGAACGTCTGATTCTACAGTGGACAAGGATATCGGTGTTTCAGGACTACCACCCTCCACTATCAAGAAGACATGGTCATGCTTTTTTATGTACTTGAGATGAACAGAGTACAAATTGTAATTCCATAAAATAAGCTGCTTTCCCTCTACCCCCCAAAAATGTTGGGGAAAATCTATGTTTACTAATGATTTTCACCTCATGCCTGGAGCTGAGGGTCTCATCTAATTATTCCATTCTAATACAAAAGAGAGCAACACCCTCAAATGGAAAGGTCTGAAAGTTACTTCTTGATTCCAACCTGACTATAAATGTTCCCATAAAGATGTTAGTTTGTGTCTGCTCCTTAATAACAGTGTTCTTAAATGATGCTAAACATGTACATGGATACAAATCTGAAATTCTTTACAACCCCAATAACTGTCTGAGGCAGCCTGCACTGCAGCAATGGAGTTTTATATTAAAAAGTTACAACAAATGTCAAACTGTAGAGAACCATCACAAAGCTCAAAAATCTTAAAGACACACACACAGCGGCTCTTCAGCAAAGAAAAATGCAGAATTTACTAACGAGAATAACTTCAAAGTTCTCAGTAGTTTCTCTTTATTAACATGGGGCTTACTTTTGAAAAAGTCATCTGGCTTTTATATGAACTTTGGGTGACTGAGCACAATAGGAAAGTCTTGAAATCCGGGTAAGATCACTGCAGGAAAAGTGCCTAGAACATGCCTCGAGGCCATTTACATAGCATTCATTTTCTGTCATGGATTATCTTTCATATCTTGTACAAATAAATACCTCTTTGAATTCCTGAAGCGCTTTAATTTTTCCCACACCTGCAATAAATTAAAATTTGATCCTTCCTGTTGATAGATTGGTGCTGTGCACCTCTTAATTTTACGTTGAAGACTAATCATCTGAACCCACTACAATTCAGCCCAGCACAGAAACATTTAATGAACCCTCAGCTGAGTGCAGTAATACGGCAAGCAGGAAAATGTGATCATTTGGAATATTTCATTGACATGTGTGCAATAATCAAACTAAAAACGCATGCACCTAGAATGGAGATTGGCTGATTGGCAGGTATATTGCTAAGTTAAAGGCAATACCACTTAAAACTATACACCGAGAGGTGTAGAGTATGTCTCCAGAGGTGCAGGACGTCCGTTTCTAGATGGTATCTCTTAGCTATGCCAACTAAAATTCTCCCATGAAATATCAGCAGCATGATTGGCTGAACATGCATGGTGTAATGACAAAAGATGACAGACCTATCAGGACAGAGAATTCCACGTGGTTCTACCCCTATCAAAGAGCTACAAGTGGCCAATGGCGTCTGAAGGAGGGAGAGTCAGTGTTCTTCAGGGACAAGCCCCAGCTTAGGATGTCTAATCCCAAGTGGTCAGCCCTGGGCACAAACACATATGAATAATTCACTTGGCAGTAGTTGTATATAAATGTGTATGCAAATATCTATATATGTATACACATGTATACATTGTAATCATAAAAATTAAGGAAGAGATCACGGAATGGGGTACAGGAGATGTTGCAGGGGAGAAAGGACAGGGTTGGGTTAGATGCGATGCTCGTGTATGAAATTCTTAGAAATTATATGTAAAAAAGAGCACCTCCAAATATAAGAAAGCTACCAAAGAGGAAATCGACACATCTTTCCTGATCCCGCCTAGGGGAGAAGCGTACGTTCACATTTACATTCACGTATCCCAAGTAAAGAAAGAAAGACACCTGAAGCTGTGCACTTACTAAAGAGCACTTTAGAACTGATGGCAAGAGTAACTTGAATTCACTGGAAATTCCATCCATATGTCAAGTTATGTAGGTCCCATTAATACCTCAAAGTCAGAAAACTCAGTAGATCACAGAGCCGACAGTGCACTGGTCTGCAGCACGCACCTGGACGACTGACTCAGAACCAGATACAGTAGCTCAGTGTTCGGGTACTGGGGGGTAGGTGGTTCTTGAACAGATGACGAGAGACTCGAAGAAGTAGACTGGTGGGTTATGGTGGTTTGAGGTCCCCAGGGCTCACCCCAGGGCTTGGGCCTCTGACAGAGGCAAGACGCAGGAAGTTTGACAGTGCTCACACCACAGCACCGCTGGTGGGTGTTGGGTTGTGAGAAGCCCGAGGGTGGGGGAGCAAGGCCTGGGGGTCCCAGGGATTGCACGGAGCTCCGTCTGGTTCTCAGGTTTTTGGGCATCCCAGGCGCCGCTGGATGCTGAGGAAGAGCTGAGAACAGATTGGGGGCCTGCAGGCTGGATCTAGCTGGGGGCTCCGGGGGATGGGCGGAAGTGGGGAGGAGTCTGGCTGAGTCCCACCAGGAACCACGTCCTTGGCTTGTCTGCAGCTAGCTGGCTTGGTTTGGTAGAGGCTGTGGCTGGGAGCACTGAGAGGCGTTCTGCGGGAGACTAGACAAAGCTCTTTAGAGAACGTCTGTTGGCGGATCCCGATGAAGAGAGACAGTCCATGGTTCTAGGGCATTTATTGTCATGGTGGAGAGTGGCAATGAGTGAAACCGTACCCCACAACCTCAGGGCAAGCCTGAGGTTAAAATACCTTTTGCAGGGAGGAGTGTCTGGGAAGGGAAGTTTATTGGCTAAGCCTTTAGGTGCCTCATTAAATGTTTTGAGGCTACATGACCAAACCTCTACCTGTGGAGGGGTTTGGGGCTATGTAACTGATGGTCACATACCTAATGAAGAGCTGCGGCCTCGTGTCAGGATCTTGGGGCCCAGGAGCATGACAAAAT
Source organism: Rhynchomys soricoides (assembly GCA_019843965.1). Classification (NCBI taxonomy): domain Eukaryota; kingdom Metazoa; phylum Chordata; class Mammalia; order Rodentia; family Muridae; genus Rhynchomys; species Rhynchomys soricoides. The sequence continues at coordinate 6,627,745 of JADRCH010000035.1, read as the reverse complement.
GGCTACTGTCCCTTGTACGGCTGTGCCCTGCTGGGGACTCCTGTACTGGGGATCTGGAGTTTTAAGCCTTAGCTCAACCAGAAACCAGGCTGCCTTCACAGTCCCACAGTAGATGATGTCATTAATTAAAATTATCATTTACTGTTCTTTAATATGCCTACATGATAGATCTAAACTATGTAAAAACTCATCAGACCTCACAGTGGCTTAGGACAAACTGAATGCTAAAGCTAATTTAAGTTTATTAAGACTTGTTGTCTTTTATTAATGGGAGGCAGTTTCCTCCCAGACACACTCCCTAAGTTCACCTGTGTTTATGTCCCTGGTCCTTAAGTGTGTAGTTTGTGGCTGCCTCTGTGTCTAGGTAAAAACTCTAGAGTCATTTCAGGAGACTCTTCTACTTGGATTTTATTTGGAATTCAACTAGGGATGCTTCGCTACTGTGTCTTAGAGTGGAAGTGCCGTTCCATTGTCATTACAGCAGTGGCTCTTCACTGTTGTTTATGATCCCCTCCAAAGCCACTCACAGGCTTATAAGAGAGTCCTTATAGAAACTCTCCTTGACTCTGTCTTCTTCATCAGTAAGGACTCATTTGTCACATTCAGGCAACTGATATATTTCCAACCCTCAGTCACAATATTCCTCATCCAAGAAAGTGGAAGTATCTAGAACTATAAATGAGGATGGCAGTAAACTTATAATCAGTTGCTATAACACTTGCATACATTCTGTATGTATGTGCTGTGGTAGGCACAGGAAGAATTTATGATGTTCTTTACCACCAGAGCATCATGGTCTTACTAAAGAGGCAGAAACTAAATGGATAAAACCCTGAACCATGAGCCCAACAGTCATTCAGTCTTTTTGATAGAGATTTATAGGCATCTCTTGTGAGGTAAGACACATTACATAGTGAGACAGAATTGCATCCAATTGTTTTATGTATACACTAAAATTAAATTTTAACTTTAAGAGAGAAATGCCAAGCTGTGTTATGAGAAGATATTCTAAAAGAAAGAGATCTTAAGAAATGGTCTTATTAGTAATAATAATACAGGTCCCAAGGTCACAGTCCTATTGTGGATTGGAGAGAATGTAATCACACATGGGCTCTGTGTGCACAGAGACCTGGGTGAGTCTTGTATACATTGTAGCAGCCTTGGGCTGCACTGTTGGCTGTCACACCAGACTTTCTCCGCTTTTCTTGTCACATTCTGAGAGGTATCCCTAACCCATTTTCTTCTCTCTTTTTGTCCCCTGACTTTCCCTTCATGCTGCCTGTGCATTTCTACCGGACCTTAGGCTTACTGCTTGCTAACAGCTACTCCATTGTTAGAGAAGACCTGATGTACAAAAAGCTGCAGGTCATGCTTGATGGCACTCGCCTTTAATCCCAGCACTTGGGAGGCAGAGGCAGGCGGATTTCTGAGTTTGAGGCCAGTCTGGTCTACAGAGGAGTTCCAGGACAACCAGGGCTACACAGAGAAATCCTGTCTCAAAACAAAACAAAACAAACAAACAAACAAAAACAAAAATCAAAAAACAAAAAAAAAAAAAAAGAAAGAATGCATTTTGAGCATCCCTACCATGGCTCATGGAGTGACAAATCCCAAGATCCCAGTTAGTCATGAAAACCAAAAATAGTATTGATTCCCACACACATATACTTATAAGCTTACACTGTTTCACTAAGAGAAACACGTTGCAGCTTCTCTCTGTTGCACCCGAAGAGCAGCATTATGGAGTGCACCTCGGGGACTTATTAAGTGCAGTAAGGTACTTGATCATTAACACAGTGGTAAGTGTGATGTGGTGACATCTGTCTGATAAAAGAGACCTTATTAAATGGCCCAGGGACAGGCAATTGTCTATTTTCTGAGCAGAACGGAGTAAGATTGTATGGTTTACTCGTACTAAGCCAGGATAGTATGCAATTTAAAACTTATGAATTATTTCTGTAATCTCCCATTTAACATTTTTGGATGGAAGCCTGGTACAGGTGACTGAAACCAGGGAGTGAAACCACAGATAAGAAGTAACACGTGACAGGCCCTGAGCTAAGAATCAGGAAACAAAGACAATTAAATTAAGGTACAACCAACCAGCGTGGACAAGTAGGGAAACAAAACCCAAGTACAATGTCACGTCTACAACTTCTAATGCCTGTAAGAACAGAGGTGCTCCGCAATGCTCACACACAGGAGCACTGCTGTGGGCATATAAACACTCCCATGCACAGCATGGCCAAGAACGGGTTCGTAGATGCCCCAGCTAAAAATAGAAAGTTTATAATGCTGAAACCAATTTTAGGGCTAGGGAGATGGTTCAGTGGGGAAACATTCGTCACACAGGTGTGAGGACAGAGCTTAGATCTGCAGCACTCATGTAAATGCCGGTAAGGCATGGTGGCCCACCTGTAATCCCAATGAGCAAGAAGCAGGGCTCCCGGGGATATCAGGGAGAGACCTGCCACTCACTTTATACAGGAGTGCAGAGTGATCTAGGAATATAAGAAATGTCAACCTTTGGCCTCCATACATTTATGTACATACATGTGAACCTGCACACACAGATGCAGGCATAATGCCATGTGCATGTACATGCACACACACGCACACACACACACACACACACACACACGCACACAAGCTTCATTGAAAAGCTAAAGTAGTTGATCTTTGAAGAGTATCGAGACAAAATCCCTTTCTGCACATATATCTACTTAGCTTCCACACAGTGATTTAGGTGAGAAAGACATGCTGAAATTTTAAATAAGCAGAAAACTTTTAATAAAATAAGTTAGGTTTTTGGGCTATCTGGGTTTACTTGTCAGCTACAGGAACACCGAATGATAAATTGGCCCCAGGAGGGCTTTCCTTTTCCCTGGGACCTAGGGATGTACTTACTCTAGGTATATGTTAACAACTGTAAAGGAGAAAGGCAGTGATTTGAAAAGCCAGCGTAGGAGCAGAGCCCAGGAAAAGGCTGAGTGCTTATTTTGCAGCCAGATGTCTGAGCAAGCAAGATTTTATGCAAATCAGATTTAATTTGCTGTTCATTTTGCTTCTAATGAATATGAAATGAATCTGTTCTCTACATGGCCAGTCCACATTTTTGTTCATTTGTACCTTCCTGTGAGAACTTTTAAACACATTTTATCTCTTCGAAAGATAATAAATGGGCCATGGAGATGGCTCAGTGGGTAAAGCCACTTGCCATACAGGCTGACCAACTGAGTTCAATCCCTGCAACCCACATGGTGCCAGGAAAGAACTAACTTCCAAAGTCATCCTCTAATCTATGCTTCATGGCACAAATGTGCACGTATGCACACACAGAAATATAGAAATTAAACTAGAAATGATGAAATATACCACTGATTCCTAGGGAACAGAATGAGCTAACAGGAAAAGGAGACTGACTTGGTGCTTGTGTGTAAATACAGATGATAATGAATGTTTTGTTCTTGAATCCACTTTATAAATTGATGACTCAATGATCAATGTATATTATTCATCTCCAATGATGCCACGAACTGTAATGCCCACTGATACCTACATAACATACGAGGTCAGTATGGCATTTTAGATAGATATTTATTTTACCAGTGGCTTCTTGAGATAGAGTACTATTAGGTACTATAGCTGTCTTCAAATTCTCCTCTTACCAGAGCCCTCAGATACAACTTCACGCTTGTGTGTCACTGTGCCTGACTAGGATGATCAATTATGAGTGTACAGTGATTTCCTTTGGGTTTTGATGTTTGGCGATTTGTCAAGTTAAGACTAAGGTGGTATAAAACTTAAGAAGCACCCAAAGATTCAAGTAAGATAAATCATGTTTTAATAATGTTTGTAAAGTTAATAAAACGCATACTGAACAAAGTGTTTAAAGAAAGCAGAATCATGAATTCTGGTTTCTCATCTTGTTTCTATATCAATGCCAGTGTTAATTATCCATCCTAGCCCTGTTCCTAGGAATATTGTCAAGTCCTAGTCCCTTCTTTCTAAACCCCATTTCTGCCAGGTGTGCCCCATACTTCCTGTAGGATGGCAGGGTTCTCACAATTAGCAGAGTCCTTAGGTAGCTTCCTCAGCAGAAGGTATTATTATGCTATAAAAATCTATAATATGTACTTTGTGTGCTACAGTGATTATCAGAATTCTGAAATATTGGTGAGAGTTTCATTATTATTATTATTATTATTATTATTATTATTATTTGATAAGTAAGAAACAACTGTAACAACACAAAGCCTGCATATTTTCTCTGAGGCTCACGCACGTAACACGAATTCTTATCTATGCAAAACTTTCAGCCTCTAGCACCAGGTTAAAGACAGCTTAGCTGAGCCCCGTGCAAAGATAAAATAAGCTGGCGACCTCATTTCAGTTCCTGCTTGGCAGATAGCCACGGCACACTAACTGCCACCCAAGTGATAGTCTCACGAAACGGAGCAAGGTGAGCCCAATCTGGAAAGGCATCTGGGCAGACGCACCGCTCTGTATCTGCCTACTGAAGTGGGGTCCAAGAAACCCTCCCCTTTGCTTTACTGAGTTTTGGGTCACTGGCCTGGCTCTGACAGTCTCCACATTTGTTTACACTGTGAGGTAGAATGCACTTCAGATGGATTTCAGGGTAAAGTGCATGAGCTTATGGTACTTAACCCTGATGTTCTAATGAAGCTGAACACACAGCAGGTGCAGAGCGCACAGAAATGTGGCTAGTCCACATTTTCAACCAGTCTTGGGGAGTGATAATAAAGTGGTATTGTTTGTTTGTTTGTTTGTTTTTTATTGGGATCGTTAGTCTTTTAGACTTTAAAACTTTTACTTATATGAGTGTTTTGCTTATGTGCATGTTTATGTACTGTACACATGCCTGATACCCACAAAAGCTAGAAGAGACTATGGATCCCCTGGAACTAGACTAGACCGTTGTGAGCTGCCATGTGGGTGCTGGGAATGGAACCTGGCACACACAGAGACACACAGACACACACACGTGCGCACACATACTATATTCTATTTATTTACATTTCAAATGTTATACCCTTCCCAGTTTCCCCTCTGCAAACCCCCTATCCCATCCTCCCTCCCCCTGCTTCTATGAGGGTGTTCCTCCACCCACCCACCCACTCCTGCCTCCCCACCCTCAAATTCCCCTGCACTGGGGCAGCTCTCAAGCCTTCACAGGACCAAGGCCCTCCACTCCCATTGATGCCAGATAAGGCCATCCTCCGCTGCATATTCGGCTGGAGCCATGAGTCCCTCCATGTGTACTTCTTGGCTGGTGGTTCAGTCCCTGGGAGCTCTGGGGGGAGGGTGTCTGAGACCATAGCCAAAGGTGGTATTGTTTTAAGGGACGGCAGAACCACGGGAACTAGGGGCCGACCAAGAATGAACCGTGAGGAAAAGAAGCATATGGATGTCAATGTAACATGCTTGTGAGCCTTAATTAGTCAGCCTTAGTCACTGCCAACGGCTGACACCAATACTGGGTGTAAGTACAGGAGGACTTGAGGAAAATCTCTTCTACTTAAATGAAGTAATTTGTATAAGGTCTCTAGTTTTCGACAGGCCTATATGACCTAAGACATTCAAATTGCTCCCTGAACCCCTTTTTTCTATTATTAGTAAACTAATGTTAGATGCTTTGCCTTTTTTCCTTAGCATCTGTCTGTCTGTCTGTCTCCTAACTTGTGGTGTGTGTGTGTGTGTGTGTGTGTGTGTGCGTGTGTGTGTGCCCACCTTGGTGCACTTGTGGAGGTCAGGGAATATTTTTTGGGAGTCACTTCTCTTCTTCCATTATGTGGATCCAGGGCCTAGAACTCAGGTCTTGAGGCAGGAGGCTCCCACCCAGCCCTCTCACTAGCCCCTGCCTCTCAATATTTTCCAGGAGAATCAACATATTTTCTTAGGCTGGGCAGTGGTGGCGCATGACTTTAATCCCAGCACTCGGGAGGCAGAGGCAGGCAGATTTCTGAGTTCCAGGTCAGCCTGGTCTACAGAGTGAGTTCCAGGACAGCCAGGGCTATACAGAGAAACCCTGTCTCCAAAAACCAACTAACCAACCAAACAAACAAACAAAAAAACATGTTTTCTTAGGATCAGGGCCCTATCTACTTTCCTCAGAATTCTACCATATTTTCCTAGTTGGAATGAAAAGCAAATTAGGTGCAATGCAAACTGCATTGAACCTATTAAGTTAAAAAAACAAAAATCAAGGAACTAATTTTGGAAAGTCTTCATTCCCCTGTGGATAATTTTCAATCCGGTCCCACAATTAAAAGCAACAATTATTTATTTGTAATTTGATTTTTTTCCACCAACATGCTTTTGAGTCTAGTGAGGAGAAAGGTCGCTTACCAAAGAAATCCAGTTCCTTGCAAACTTTAATTCAGAGACACTTAACAATAATCTTAAATGGTTGGCAGCTTAGCCTCACAGGCTCCTTGCTACTTTCAAGCACTTGCTGCCCAAATCACTGAAATTCACTAGTTATCTCTAAATTGTTTTCTTCCTGATTGCTTCATGCAATGACAAAATAGAGCAGTTAAAATAGCACGACTCTTTAAAATGTTACTTTTAAATGCTGCATTAAGCAGTTGAAATATTTCTTCGTGGTCTAAAAGGAAAACACTCCTCAGCCTTGAAGTTGCATGTGACTAAAACGTTATTTTGCATTAAAAACCAGTGGTGAATCAACACCTTCAATGTTGTCAAGCTTCTTTAATAGTGTCCCTGGTGGATATACTTCACGATCTTGTTAGTGATATCAAGTGAGAACAATGCATCCAGAGTCTACTCACTAAAGAAAGCTAGGGGACAACAAACAAGCCTCGCCACCTGCATGGGAGATTTGGTTCTTTGCATTTAGTACTACAGAAATCTAAGAAAGGGTAACATAGACAGGATCCCTTATGTAGGTCCCTAAAAAAAGTTTTCTTTGCAAATCATCTCAAGAGATCCATGTTTTCTGGAACATGCATGAAAAAATACTGATTTTATGTCAGTCACTGATGGACAGAAAGTCACATGAAGAAGGCCTTGGTTTTTCAGTTGTTGTCTAATTCATTGGCTTTTGTTTGTCTGTTTGTTTAGTCTTAGGCAGATTGTCACTATGCTGCACTAGCTGAACTGGAACTCAAGGTGTCCCTTCCCATCCTCTCAAGCACTGGGATAGCAGGTGTGCTCCACACAGCTGGGGAAGGGTTTAGAACAAAGGGTGGATGATCAGAATCCCATCAAGGGACTCAGTATCGGTAAGGACAGAGACACATGCATATGACGGTAAAGGAATTTTGTGATTTAAATATCCTGTATTTATTTATTTGCAGGTTTGTTTTTTCTCTTTTTTCTTTTTAAAAACTACACTGAAAATAGTTTGAAATTTTTAACAATATATTTTGTTTATTTGTGTGCATGTGTGTGTGTGTGTGTGTGTGTGAGAGAGAGAGAGAGAGAGAGAGAGAGAGAGAGAGAGAGAGAGACAGAGCGTGCATAGCATATTGGGGTCAGAGGACTTATTTGTAGAGTCAGTTTTCCCTTTTCACCTTTAAGCAGGTTCCAGGTGTCAAACTCATGTCCTCCAGTTTAAAGGCAAGCATTACACATGCTAACCAATGCACTGGCCCTAGGGACAGCGTTAAGATATAAAGCTATACATTATAGCAGCTCCATATGACTAACTGTGGAAAAGTAAAACGTACATCACTTTGTATGGTTAGTTCAGTATATTTTTATATCTAACAGGCTGACATATCTGTGTTCTTATAGCCTAGAAAGAACAGACTAAAAATACAGCTGTTACATAAGAACCATAGTGTGAAGAAACAAAAAACCTGTAACATCAGTAAGAATCTAACAGCTCAGTTTTAGGTTACAATAGCTGGACTGAAACAAATCAATTCCAGTACAAACCAGTGTCCTTAGCATTGCTCGGGTCTGTCAAGTGATGGCATTTTACATTTTGGATACCATTGACAAATACTAAAATATCCAGCTAACCACAGGAAATTCTTTTTGTATGGAGAATGATGGTGTAGATAGCTTCCCATTTAAAAAAAAAAGATTCCGCCAATATTTCAGAAGGAAAAGCCTTTTCCAAACATTTTGTTTAATTTTAACTTGTTTTTTTTTTTTTTTAAATAGCATAATGAAAAGAAAGTATTAAGTGGGAGAAAAATCGAAAGAGAAAGTCAGGATGTGGAATCTAATAACTAAAGCGATAGGTAGACCCATTCACCAAATTCAGACCAATTTCTCTCAGAAAGTTGTAAGTTACTCTGTCAAAACTGCTTGGCTCTGCCTATGTTTCTGTCTCTTTAAATACAGATTTGTGACCTCGCCGTAGGGGAACCCACTGAGATCAGGGACAAGGCCCAGTTACCAGACAGGACTACCAGACCATGGATATTTTATCTCTTCTCTCAGCCAACCTTTAAAAGGAGAAGCCAGGTAAGAGCTGGGGGAACGATTTGACTCGTAGAGAAGTGCTGTTTTACCAATCTGTTGGAACGAGGAAGTGCAAACGCCTTAGGTCCCATCAGTATGAACATTTGGAAACAAAGCATCCTGGGAAAGAAACGTCTGACTAAAACTTACTAGGAGGGCTAGAGCTGCTAACTCAACCCACTCACACCTGAGTTTAAATCTCGGTGATTTCCTCTACAATGGAAGTCAATGTGTCCTGAAGGTCAGTTCAGTCAACATAAAGCAAATGCCTCACTTCACAGCTTGGTAGGTAAAAGATTAACAACAGAAAGAAACAGGGCACTCTAGTCTACATATCTGTCTTATTTGGCTGCCCAATGGAAGAACAGCCTCACCTCAAAGTGGGGAAGCAATTGGTCCCTGATCTGGCTTATTAGTTTCCCACCAGCTACCGCATGGTCTCCAGTGAATAGATAAAGAATTTCCAGAAAGCTTCACAAATACCACCTATCCTACTCAAATGTTGAAAACCTTGTTGCTATTTAAGGTTCAAACAGTTGGCCATGTCTAAATGTCCCTACTAAGCTGCTGTGTGCTAGGTAACGGGAATGTGAACAATTGTTACATTGTGCCAAATGGTTTTGTTTTGGTGCATTTCTGATAGGTAATGGGAACGCGAAGAATTGTTACATTGTTGCCAGTGGTTTTTGTTTTGTTGCATTTCTGATGCATTCTGACATAGAACAAATAACTACATGCTTTCAAAAAAATAATTAAATCTCTTCTTGCAACACAAAGGTTTACCCAGAAGTTGCTTTGTAGTTGGAAGGAAAGAATTGTCTTTGCTCACTCTAGAACTCAAGAGTGGTAATCATTTAGTACTCTTATTTTTGATTAAAAAAATATTTCTAGATCTTAAAACAGATTAGGAAGTATGGCTTCCCTAAGTGTGGTGAAGTAAGACAGTAAGTATTGGATCCTAAAGAGACACCTTTTGTCTGGGAGAAACAAAGAGCCTCTACTTGGCAAATCAAGCTGTCTGAGGGCAGTAGAGTGCGAACCTTGCTTGTGAGAAAACATGTGAAAGCACACCACTAGCGCAAGAAGACGGGAGAGAAGGAGGCAGGAAATGTACAGCTTGGCCACTGCGCACTACAGACTGTGGTTGGCATTTCACACATTGTATTTACTCCTTGCATTTATCCTGTTGAGATGAGGGTTTTCTATCTCCAGAGATCTCCAGAGAAGACAAGAGAGGGCTGAAGTAATTCCTTAGCTCTGTTCTCTTTCTCCATGACAAGCACAGAAATAATCTTTGTTCCATCCGCATCATTTTAAACGAATGCTAATAAGTTATAATGCGTTTCAAGAAAGGCTGGGCAACTTAAAGTGTGTTCACACCCCACTTTATCTTAGCTCTTCCAATTTAACCATTGACCGTTGTGGGGACTCTTACTAACCCTTGCATTCCCTTCTCCCCTCTTCCTCTAAAGCCTGAGCAGTCCCCAGTAGAACTTCCACTCTTGCCCCAGAGGCTTCAATCAATTGTTCGTACGTATTGAGTTTCTCTTGTTCCTACAAATGGGAACAAGTAAGATAGCAACAACAACAGCAGCAGCAATAACAACAACAAAGAAAATGGATTGAAAGTGAGTTAAACTAGGGAACTTTCTGCCATTCTAACTGCCTTAAAAAGAGAGCCAATTACATCAGCACATACGAAACCCAGAAAGAAAAAGGCCGTTTTCCAGGCTTCCACAATTCCAAGGCTTAGGGGGAGGGGGCGGGTCGGGAGATGTAGTAGGAAGGCCAGCCTGGGCTACAAGGTGAGTTCTGGGACAGCCTGGGCTACATAATGACACCCTGTCTCAATGAAAACAAAATCACAAAATTAACGAATCCCTGGGTACATGGTAACATTTCCTCAATGTATTCAGTCTGGAACATTTAGAAGCATTTACATTCTTTTGAGCATGAACAAATGACCCCAGGCGCACAGTGCTGCTGATAATTTCAGTACTAAAGAATTGGTATTCTGTAGTATACACAAGTCTAAGGGCTCTAATGTGGTTGTAAAACTAAAGGGAAATGTTTTTTATAAAAACTGGCTTAATTCTTGTTTTCTAAGACTGTTTTGAAATAGAATTACTATTAAGATTTGGGTAAGGAAACTAATTACTGGCTTTAAAATCATATATAAATAAAAATGACTTCAAAAAATCAACAGCAGATTAGAAGAATTCTCAGCTCACAATATTTTCTCAAGGTCTCTGTAAAGAAACTGAATATGGAAATTCTATATAATAAGCCACGGGAGAACCTTATCAAGAAAGACAAGGAGAAAATCAATCGTTTGAATCAAACTCAAGAGGGAAAACACTGTCTCATATCAAAGTTGGCAGTACACTCATATGGAAATGTTTTATATTGGAAGAAAATCATTTAGGTCATGTGTGTTCCATACTTTTAAAAATTTAAGCATTTTTTTATAAAAAACTGGACCATTTAAGGAGGCCATGTACCAATCTAGACATGGTGGTTAGGTGCCTTCAGTTGTAAGGCTATGGGATTTCACAAGCTTAATCTGCAGGAATCTGCCCTTTTGGTTTATTGAAAGAGAAATGTTAATACTGTAGAGTGGGAACCCAGCGGGCACCCTTCTCTAAGGACAATCAGCATGGAGGCAAATGATTCAGGTTTAGCCTTGGGGCCTCCTTCCATTCTTGCAGCTTGAAAGTGGAAGGAGCCCTCTCTGCCACATGATACTGAATCTGCCTGTGATTTGTGGCTCTGGTGTAAACATCAGATGAAATAGTTGGAGCCAATGGATCCCTGGACCTGAAGCCACACGTGCGACCTCTACCTCACAAACCCAGTAGTCAGTCCTCTCTGTCACACTGTACTGAGTCTGCCTGAGATTCATGGCTCTGGTGTAAACATCAGATAAGATAGTTGGAGAATCAGGAGCCAACAGATCCCTGGACCTGAAGTCACACGTGTGGACTCTACCTCATAAAGCCTGTTTGTGAATAGCTGGAAGGAGCGAGAAGCCAAAGGGCCCTGAGTCCTCAGCACATACAATTCGATCCAGGTTCTCACACTGCCTTGGGGTTCTTATTAATTGGTGGCACTCTGACATGAGTACCTCGGAGAACCAGTCTCAGCTTTGTTGAGCCCCAGGACAATCCCTTAATGTCACAGTACTGGGGACATGCTTGTTCGAGAAGAAGTCATTGGTATTCAAAATCTGCAAGCTAGGGCAACTTAAAATTCTGCACATTTCTTAGGTCTTCACACAGACCCATGCCGCTCGTGCTGGCTGCCCACTCAATTTCTCTATAAGCTGTGTGAGGGTGTTCTCTCCAGCCCGTCCAGAAAGCGGAGAGGATGAAACGCACAGAAATCAGGAAGAGACGCCTTCCATACTGAGAATGAGTACCTATCCAGATGAGCAGGGGTTGTCCAATGTCACTGCAGACACTCCAATTGCTTTCTACGCAGTAATCATTACTACTACTACAGGCTGAAAGCCGAGGTGTCTTAATAGATGTACTGTCTCGCTCTGGTCTATTTGTTACATCAGTTGTTTTAATAGTCTAGACCTTAGTAGATCTAGAACCTGAAATGTTAGGATCTTATTATTACACAACTAGTTCTGAATTCATTACATTTGCATCTTAGCTTGACTACGGATTGTTTCTAACAGTGTGACTTATTACAAATAGAAATATTGGTACTCAGAGATGGTCTAGTCCTTCAAACACCCCGTAGAGAACCTAGGTGTACAAATTTCTTGTCTGACTTATTTAGGCTTAATTTTATCTGGAGTTGGCCAAATAATATCCCCAAGTACCTTTTATTTCAAGGATTTATTGTTTTGCTACATGATATCACAGCAGTCTCGTTTGGAAATTCTCTTTCTACACAATGGATATGTTTGTATAAAGTGTAAAGGGAGCACAAGCTGAGCTTTGGGAGAGTGTACACAGCGATGTGGAGCCCTCGGAAGGTCTGCTGACCCTAGCAGCACAGCCAAAGTCACTCACTGATTAACTGCCCTTGCCCTCGCTCCAGAGAGGCGAAGTTGTGCATTAGTCACCAATTTAGTTTTATGCTCCATTTGTGTTCTGTGAATCTGTCTCAAGTTACCTACCTAGTACAGATCTTTATTCTGCCCCACACCATGGTTTATTTTTTCTTTACAGATAAGAATTTCTAAAACTAAACAAAGAGAACTTTGAACCAGAAATGCACTGCCAATAGCTTGTGATTTTAATTTCCAGAGAAAAGTCATCTAGCTAAGTATTTTTTCATGGTTCTAAACTGTTTATTGTCATGGCAGAAAATGGATGTGTAAAGCCATACCCCACTTCTCAGGGCGGGCCTGAGGTTAAATACCTTCTGCAGGGAGGAATGTCTAGAAAGGAAAGCTTATTGGCTAAGCCCTCCAGGCCTCTAGGTACCTTATTAGCATGGAGAACCACGCCAATAGGATTTGCTGAAGGAGGCAGAGGCAGGAGGATCACGAGTTTGAGGCTAGTCTGGCCTAGCTAGGTCTTTTTAAGTGGAAGATTCATGAGAGTTCTATCCTCAGCTATCTGAAACACATACATACACCGTTGCCTTTAATTTCTGGTGGCAAGACTCTTACAGAAGTGGTTCACCAGCTTGGCCACCTTCGTTCATCTGTTTTTAGTTCCTTAAGTATCAACCTTTATTCATGTTCACAGCTTGTTGTTCCTCTTCTTATATGGTTTACCAAATGCAGCTTTTCTTTTGATTTCAAAAATAATGAATCATGTGCTAACTCTGTTGAGAATGGGCATCCCAATTCCAGCCTGAGGCAAGTACCTTGTTCTTTAATCAAGGAAGTTTGTTGCTACATGGATGTAAATGCACATATCTGATGTGAACCCATGTTTATGCATGGAGCCACCAGTGATCTGTGCAAATGGCTGAGGAAGAAAGTGCTCCTGTCACCTCAAGCAAAACCTGTGTCTCTTCACTAGTTCAGCTTTTCGCTAAAACTCTCACACCACGAGGATGAAATCCCTCAAATCTGTCTCACCAGTACTAGCTCGGAGTAGCTCTGGTTTTTCATTAGCTTCTCTTCTAAGAAGAAAGCAGACATTGGTTGACCAAGAACAAGAGAGTCATGGTACTGTAGCCATCATTTAAAAATGTGGGCTACAACTCCAGTTAGGGTATAAAGTATTATTACTGAAGGGATACTCAACCTAAAAGAACATGGTTTCTAGAAGAGGAATCCAGATTGACTGAGAAACAAGACAAGACACACAGCCATGTGACCTTTGTCGGAGTTCTAGAGGCAGACAACGGCAGTCCCGCATCAGGCTCCCAGGCAGGCAGGTAAACGATCAGAACACACTCTCTGAACTCTGAGCAGCAGAGGAGGGAGGCAGTGAAAGGCACAAAGAGTTTGAGGTCCTGAGAACTTTAGCCCCATCACTCTCCAAATAAAGAAACCGCTGAGTGAGCACTCTGTTTGCTGTGCAAGCCAGACATGGAGAAAGGAGTCTGCCAGCATAGTCTGAAGATATTCCCACCAGTGAGCTTTTATGGAGAGGTTCCACAGCATTTGAAGAGACTTGGATAGGTTAAAGTCCCCGGCATGGGTTGAGGGAAAGATTCAATACAAGACAAACACTATTTATTTGGTAGAAGGTAACTGCAAGAGAAATGGGTAGCCATATCTGTTAACGCAAGCAAGATTTAAAAAACCAAGATTTGAAGGGTTTTGGAGGATACAAATAACAAACAGACAAGAAATGTAATATTAACTTGACAGATTGCAGAGTGACACTGCTCATTGGAAATCAAGGATACACACTTCTGATCGCTTAGCCTGCATTGTGTCATTTCATTCAAACATAGATCTAAATATCCCAAGGAGTCTACACTTAGCTGTACACGATAGTGGATATGTTCCTACTAAGGATGACACTGCTGTTTGTGCAGGTTTTGTGTCAATACCTATTACACACATTAAGTCCAGAAACCATTCATTTATACTTAAGCAGTTTACTATGGCATCAACATAACTAGCCACACCGTATACAGTGTGAGGCCCGTTAACAACTTTTCAATGAGAAATGACCTGCAGGTCTCTACGAGAGATTTAGGAACTAGCAATCAATTTCCCATAGTACTAGGTACGGTCCAAATACTGTATCACAATGTTACAAGATTGCTAATCTAGAGCTTAAAGTTAACTTGTTACTTATTAACTTTTCTTCCAAATCCCAAGTAAGCGAAGTTGGTGTAAAATACAGGTCGTCCATTTTGTGTCTTGAATCAACTTTAGATTCGGAAATGGTGCACCTAGAAGTTGAATTGCCTAAGGGTCAGGATACCCCAAATAAAAGTCAGGATACCCCAAATAAAAGTCAGGATACCCCAAATAAAAGTCAGGATACCCCAAATAAAAGAATGCTTCCCACAAACTCAATTGATATTGGGAACTCTGCATCAATAGCTCCAGAAAGCAAAAAGAAAACCAAAATTGTTCTCTGCAAAACAAACACCAGAGTTGCTCTGAACACATGGTCAGAATTCCACACTCATTTACATGTGTATCTGCCATGAAGGATCCACTGGCGGGGAGCAGATGATTTACTTCAGGATAAATGCTTTTAACATGAGAAAACCATAACTTACTTTTTCACAGGCCATGTTCTAAACTCCTCAATGCAAAGTTCTTCATCCTGAGCTGGAGAGGCAGGCAGCCATTAACCGGTAAATGGAATTCTCTGTTTTCTTTCTTTTACTGATCCTCTGCTTTATCTCCTGCTTGTTAAATATTGTAACCGCCACTGTGAAGTTTGCTCATCAGCACTAATTAGCTCACTAAGCACTCAACTCTACTTGGAGTTGACAAAAGAAGATACAGTGTCCACTGTCCCTCAAGACTTCCTGGGAAAGAAGAGAAATATTAAACCCCTGCACTGGCTCCATTTTAAGTCTTTGGCTGTCTTCTCACTTTTTTCTCCCAGATGACCCCAGTTGGTAGAACACTCTCTAGGCTCTTCTATAGGCAATTCTACAAATCTACATTGACTACATGTAATTGGAATACACACTTGTTCAGGGAATACTTAGCAGTGCTTGCTCTGCCACAGAGATCTTGCAACAAATGAACCACTATCCCTGTGGGGATGATTTTATGTATAATAATATTTTTCCACCTCAGATTTGACTGTTTCTCTTCTTAAAGCTCTGGTAGCAATCCATCATGGGGAAAAGGTGGGCCTAGTACATGAGGCACGCAAGCCCTTACTTCACCTTCTCAGCTGGATTTTTCTGGAACATTCCTGCTACAGTTGCCTAAACAAGCTTTGTTTACCTGCTCACTCTGGCACCTCTCTCTTTCCTTGAAAATTTGTTATTTAGTCTTTAAGGTCAACTTGAAGTATGCCCCATTTTCCTCCCTGCCAGCCTCACCTAATAGATCTTTCCTTTGTGGCTCTGCCTGTTCATGCTTCTATCATTTCTCATATTCACAGAATATTATAATTTGTTGCCTGCACATCTGTCTTCCCTAGCGGGTTGTCAGGTTCTTAATTGCAGGAAGAATGATATCACAGTTTTTGTATCCAGCTTTAGGAGCAAAATTTCTGCCACACTTGGGCTCAGTAAGGGCTGGCAGAATGAGGGAAATAAAATGCAAATGAAGGTGGGGGAGAAAGCCTTTAGGAATAGTACTGGTAATCAGATAGTTAACCATCTTTACTCTGCACACAGAAAGGTAAGGCCTCAGTGTCATTGGTAGCTGAGAGCTGAGAGAACAAACACTGGCCTTCCCCAGCAAAGCTTACATCAATCAAAACAAAAATGAATCACTTGCTTCATACCCATGAGTCTTTGCTCTTCTACATCCCTGCAGAGTGATGGGCAGTGGCGATAGATACACATCATTCTCTAGAAAATGAGCCACGCAACTCCTGACCTGCTTTAGCCCATGGATTTAGGAATAAAATAAAAGAAGAGGTAATAAAAAGAAGAAAATGGCAATAAAAGTCTTGGAGGGTCAATGCAAGCTTGTGCCAGAGCCAGATGATTTACACAGACATGGCGCATTTAGGGAGGGAGCAGGCAACTCTGTGAGGAGACTGCTCTTGCTACTGGCAGCCTCAAAGGATGACAAGGAGTGTGGCATTGTTTATGGTGGAGGCCATTTCAATTACTGGGTAAACTTCGGGAGAATGAATGTGCTGCACTTTAGCCAATGAGACACTGGGTTTTCCTTTGGCACCCCATCATTGTTGCTCTGTAAACACTGTCAGACATGCAGCTAAGCAGCTATGAAAAGGTAGGTGCGTGGTTAGCACTGCTCACTGACATTTCAAATGCAGAGACCCTGCAGGTACCATTTACACTGTGCTAACCCCACAGACAAAGCATCGAGGGGCATTTCATTTTATTTTACTCTCACAGGTCTTCTATTGAAAAAAACTACACATTGGTATTTCATCTTTATTGTGAGTTTTCCCTGTACAGTGTTCCACCCGTACATTTTAATGTTACTTACCAATTTCAGTAACTAGGAAGGCTATAAAATCACAGCTTATTCGCATTTGATGATCAGGTGACACATCTTGAAAATAAAAGTGTTCTACCTCATCTTGAAGGTTATTACTAAAGTGCACATTTCAGAAAGAACGTGGAAAACTAAGCTCCTACTGTGGCATTACTCTACACCCGCATAGAATCAACACTGGTAATTAAAATCGCCATTTTCCTGGGTGAATGGTTTGGGTTACCCACCCTCTTGAAAGAGTTGTGAAAGTCAGACAGGGGAATTTTAAAAATATATTTATTTTTATTTTGTGCATGTAAGCATTTCACCTGCACTGCGTTCCTGCAGAGCTCACCGAGGCAAAAAGAGGGTGTGAGATACCCCGGAGCTAGAGTTATAGACAGTAATTATGGTATGTGGGTGCCTGGAGCCAAATCTAGGTCCTCCATACGAAGAGCAAATACACAAACTCTGAGCCATCTCTCTAGCCTGTGGTTAATGGTATTTTTGGCTGATATAGGAATTACTGCTCAGAGCAGTTAGACCAATAAAAGCAAATCTAAAACTATGAATATTACTTCTACAGCAGAAAGCAGAAGTCGCTCAAACACAGCAAAGAGCTTCACATGATTCCTCACAGCGAAAATGCCGTGAAACATAGTGAGATTTGGCCTAGTTAGAGGGGCAAATTTAAAAGATAAAAGTCTAAAAATAATTTGAAATGGCCTTTTAAAAATTAATGGGATACATAACTTTTCGTAAAACAGAATTAGCGGACTCACATCTGCATGAAGTGCAGGCCGGAAAAGAAAACAGGAAGACGGCAGAGCACAGGGCGCAACTCTTGGCTCACACCAGGATAGTCTGGAGGTGGCAGAGTGATGGGCTGCCTTCCTTGACACCAGATAAAAGTGAATTTTAAGGGACTTGAGAAGTGTGAGAATCTCTGTCATAAAGCCATCCATGGTTGTCACTGTGTAACACGCGATTCACGGAATACAGCGATTTCCTTAATACCCCCGGGGCACTCTCTCATTGGGAATAGCAGCTTGGATATTTCCCAGTGACTTTAGAGCTAAGACAGTCTATGCTTTACATTCTCTACTTGGTTGCAGTTAAATACCATCTTTGTCTGGCTAAAGGTAAACAATCAAAACCCTTTGAGGAATGCGCTTGTATTGGCTGGTTTTGTGTGTCAACTTGACACAAGCTGGAGTTATCACAGAGAAAGGAGCTTCAGTTGAGTAGATGCCTCCATGAGATCCAGCTGTAAGGCATTTTCTCAGTTAGTGATCAAGGGGGGAGGGTCCCTTGTGGGTGGTACCATCTGTGAGCTGGTAGTCTTGGGCTCTATAAGAAAGCAGGCTGAGCAAGCCAGAAGAAGCAAGCCAGTAAGGAACATCCCTCCATGGCCTCTGCATCAGCTCCTGCTTCCTGACCTGCTTGAGTTTCAGTCCTGACTTTCTTTGATGATGAACAGCAGTGTGGAAGTGTAAGCTCAATAAACCCTTTCCTCCCCAACTTGCATCTTGGTCATGATGTTTGTGCAGGAATAGAAACCTTGACTAAGACAGCACTGTACATTAATATGACCTCACTCTTGAAGGGGGTCTCCAGTGGTCGTGCTTACCTAAGAGTCAGCTCTGGGATTGAGAAATATTACCTGGCAGACGTAGAAGGGACAACTTTGGCCAAGAAGCATTCTTGTCTCATGGAAACGTATTATCTGTGGTGGACCCTACAGAGTGTCGCTGCTGTGTGTTGGCAGCTGTGCATGCAGAGGCTACCTGCATTGCTTGTCCTGGTGGTGGGTCAACTCTTGCAGCCTCAACTTGATGGATCCACTTCCTTCTATTTCTTTTCTTCCCTATTGCCTTTAGGATAGGTTTTCAATTTATATCATCAACGTTTTATTTATATATATTTATTGTTTGATTAATAATTCTTACTAAACCATCAAAATAGAATTAATAAACCATGAATTGGAAAAGTTCTGCAGAATTTTGGCCTAAAGAACCTTACCTTTTTAAGAACTTTTAAACTAAACATTAAAGGTTTTCTTTTAAGGTCTCTGTTATATAAATACCTGAAAATATCCCATTATCATCGCCACAGTAAGAAAACCTGATTTTTAGCAATTTGCCTTTCTTCAAGCATGTTAAATAAAAATGGAGGACATGAAAGACTTCTCGGTTAAATAATCAGTTGCTAACAGAGCTTGCTTTTGTTCTTTTCAGACTCACACTGGTTATAGTAGAGATGTGTACAGACTTGAACAAGGTATAGAACTTATAGGTAAATCCATTATTAGCAGTAATGGCAAAGCCAGTCAAGCAAGGTTAAAGCAATAGGCAATATCAACAGCCAATGAACTGCTATTGCCTCTGTGATGGACAAACACTGAAATGCACACAGACTATAATCACAGTGTCCATGGAAGCTGAAAATGGAGTCACCTCCACCCGCAGGTCCCCTCACTTTGCACAGAACAGCAGGGCAATCCAAGCTGCAATGACCATTTCACTCAGTAAAAAGGCAACATGACTATTCAGCTAAGTTCATCACCACACCAGAGTAAATTGTGTTCACAGATAATAGACCTTGGCAATCATTAAACTTCTGTTAAACACATGGTGTGCTGAGAGTTGTCTTGGGCGCTTTGGTAATGAATAACACAGAGGTCAGCCACTACAAAATTAAAGGTAAATATAACCCTAAAGGTTCTCTTTTAAAACAAGAACCTGAGACAGTTCAAGAACTTCCACAGTACTAGAGTAGTAGGTGTGACTTTAAATAATGTTCCTCTCTAACTCTTGAACAAACGAAACAATGAGATTGAAGACACACAGCCTTCCTTCTAAATGTCTGCGTGAAGAAATATTACACTAGGTAGCACACGACTGATTCAGAATCTTGCTTTTGCTAGTTAAAGCAATCAGTAAATAACAAGCAACAGAGTTTACTCATATTAACTCTGCCTTTGCAAACTAAATTTATAAGGTTTAGAGTCAGAGAGACTCAACCAGACTTGCTGGAATACACCATTTTATTTCTAGTTTCCTGTGTGGGATGGTACAAAAATTCAGAGGAATGTGGATCCCGCCCCAAATAGCTATGCTTTACTTAGCTCATTAAAGGTAGTTCAAAAGGTATAGGTATTAAAATCACAATATCGTTAATTATTTTGCTCTTTAAGTTATATAGCATGCATGTGGCTTTTGTTATTTTTCAAATTCTTAAGTGTCAAAGGCAGTGAATAATCTTTCAAAAGAATGTGATCTTGAAGAGTCTAAAATAATGACTAGTACATTCTCTTAGAAATTAATAAAACCATCAATCTAATAGCTATCTACAGATTTCTATAGAACATGAGATAAAAACTTGAATTTGTATAAAAAATTTGTATTTGAAATAAAGATTTTGTTTTTAAAAAATAGAAGTAAACAAATGTTTTAACGGCTATACATAGATTCCAGGGGCAAATAACACAAGTTAAAGTATGCAGATGAGAAATTTAACTGACCAGAAGGGTCATAGAATGCTCAACTTCAAGACATAATCTTAGAATCAAGATGCCATTCACAGACATAAAACTTAATAAGGATCACAATGAATTTAAGTTGTATTACAAAGAATTCTACAACGTATTAGCTAATAGTAAGTGAATCTGTACACTGAGAAAGGACAGGCACATTAAGTTGGGAAATAATTTCCAGCCCTGCCTCTTATCTGCTTCCCAGAACTGACACAATTTAAAGAATTTCAGACCTATTTCACAACTTATGTAACTACATATAGAACGTGGCAAAATCTAGAGATTATATTTCCAGAGCTGACTTGTGAATGCAAGATCTGTACCATTCGACACAATAACAGACTTAAAAACAATAGCTGATGTGATAGTTTCTCTTCTGCTCACCCACCCACTTCTGAGCCCCAACAATTCATTAAAATAATAAACTTTTTCTACAAAGAAGGGAGCAACGTGACCAGTTTACCTTTTCTTCTTGCAGGGAGTGTCTCAAACATCCTGCCCAGATGGTCCCAAGCTGATCCTCCTCTGTCACAGGTGTTTGGAGACACACTGTGGAAGTGAGCTTACAGAGAGCTCTGGAGGAAACCCCTCTGGAGTCTTTCTGGCTTCGCTTCGTGCTCATCTCTCCTTTATCAGCTAGGGTGAGTGGCCACACATAATGGCTCTCTAACTCCCCCTTAACAAATGTGTAGAAAGCTAGTCTTGACAGAAACGGATTACCAGGGGTAGAAATCTCACCCCTTTGTCCACTTACAACAAAGAACTCAAGAAGATTAGGTCTGACTTTGAAGTGGTTTACTGTCCCAGTGGTTCTTTAAGTCTGAGTCCACACAGCGCTTTGTTTTGGTTTACTTTGTTTTCCCTCATTAACTTCTCTTCTCAGCTTTTTTTTTTTTTTTTTTTTTAAATCTAAAATGAACTGGAATCTTCTAAGATCAGATGGTGCCTAAAAGAGATTTGTTGAAAGTTTAAAAAAAAAAAATGTCTTTGCAAAATAGGTCACAAAAAACAAAATGGGATTTCCATCCATGAGGAGTGACTAGGCCACCCGAGGATGTCAAGGGATCTTTATTTTAAATCTTGTTACCAATTACAATTTCACTTATGTGTTCTTACACAAGATATACATGCAGGCTGTTTACTGACTGTGAGAACTGATGCCATCAAGAGTTCCACACATTGTCTTCAAAATGCTGTAGGGGTGGGGTGGGGCTTTGGAGATTGAAATAGCTACTTTACATATAAATTGAGACATTGGATGCTTACTAAGCATGCATGAAAAAGTGTCATCATTTAAGAAAGCCACAGCAAGGGCTCTCAACATAATCAATCACATAATATCAAAATGCACAGGCTTTTCAGCTTGTGGGACACTGGAAAAGTTCTGTGTTTGGATTTTCCACTGTATCAGTGAATTATTTCTCTAGAAACGGTCACCGCTTTTGGTTCCCAGACTTTGTTATCTCCGCATTTCTCCTAATTGCACTGGTTTGTCAAAGCTATGGCACTGGGCCTCTGTGCGTGATAACCATTAATCTTCCTTCCCCTGGCACAACACCAGGTGCCGGCGGCACCAACCCACAGTGCTCTCCTGCTTCTGAGACTTCTTGGTCTTTGCCTCATGGCTCCCACTTTTTTCACTACTCAAGAGTGTCTCCTATAATGGAGCCTTGTCAGTCTCTCATTCCCTTTTACATATCAGAATTTCCAAGGAAAGAGATAAGCAATATTATACAAGGCTTAATAAGCAGCACAGCTAATCTAATTGATTCTACAATTCAGCCAGGGCTGCAAACCAGAAAAACAAATACAAAATTTTCTCATCTATTCAGCCTTGTTGACAATCCTGTTCTGCCAGGTGCCACATTTATATACCTTGGCATTCTTCTCACAGATTTCTAATGGCCATAACTAAATCCCTCTCTGTATGAGGACTTCTAGGATCACTCTTCTGTAGTAAGCATGTGAGCGGACAGGAGACAGCCATCCCTTATCTAATGTCCTTGCTCCTGGGACTGTCCCTGCTGATTTGGTTGACTCAGACCATCCAAAACCTGGACAAAAACCATTTACTATCTACACTGCCCTTCTCATCAGCCTGTGACAAGCCAACAAATTCCTCTCCACTCTTCCAGATGATAGAGCACCGTGCTAACTTGTGGTCCGGGCAATGCAGGCTGTATCTTATACAACATTCTGGTCACTGTTCTCTTCTGGGCCGAGGTTGCTTTTCTTTAGCTCCTGTTTGGCTGGCTAAAGAGTCTACCTTTCTCTAGGTTTTCAGTCTGAGCATTGTGCCTGGACAGGCAGGCAATGATGTCATCCTTGTTCCTTTGTATTTTCTGCTGCTACATCATGGACATTAGTGAAGAACTCTTGGGGAATGAGTCTCTTGACAAGGTGCTACACCTGACCTCAGTAGCTGCTGGTGCCTCCTGGCCTTTTGTGACCATAGTTGTCACATGAGTGATATCATGCCTTAAAGCCATTGCCACCTCCTTTATGCTAGACACTGACAGAAATCAAGGCCAAACTCTAATGTAGATAAATGTGCATCTTACTTATCTTTAGTACTGCCAGCCATAAAGCACCTGGCACCTGGTGCATTTATTGAAAGTATAAAATGTAAGATATATTCAAGTTCCTTTGAAAATCCAAATTTTTCCTATTTAAGTTTTCTTTGTTGTTTTTCTTACCTTTGTTCTTCTGGTTTAATTAACTCAAATATTCCTACATAGATTTTTAAAAAATTGAAATGAAACTGCCAATGTCTTTGTGTTCGGGCCCTTCATTTTACACATGATAATTTAGAAAGAAACGGCTTGATGAACTAGCCAAGGGAAGACAACAGGTTCATAGCAGAACTGGGAGGAGCTTCTCACTTCTAAGGTTGTAGCTGCAATTATCAAGAGCTGCAGGAAGGAACAAAAGTGGGGGGATCTTATTGATCACATGTATCCCAGAGACTGAATTTTCACGGGCTGTGCCCTCTACTTCTCACAATGAGGAGAGAAATGGTTAGGCATACCTATTTTAAAGGAGACTGATAATCAACCAATTTAAATGTTTTCCCTTAAGTCACACATGTGACAATTAATAAAGGCTTGGAGCCTAAGTCTACCCAGAGACAGAGCATGTGTCTTTGCCAAGAGTAACCTAATCATTAGATCAGGAAGATTATCTAGTAAAAATCTGTGAATTAACTAGAAACTTCATCACATTCAGACCCCAAAGTAGCCTCCTCTACACCTTTAGTTCTTTCACAAAGGTCCGGATTTCATGTAAAAATCTCTCTAGGATATCCTCCAAGGTAAGAGGTCAACCTGGCTAAGGGCTATAAAGTACACTAGGTTTATGAAATCTTGCTGGATGAACCACCGTCATCCCCGGATAGAAGGCATCCAATTGATAGAACACTGCCCATACATGGTTAAGCATTGACTAATGATTTCCTGTGTCTGTCATTTGTAGGTGAGGACCCAAGGAAGGCGGTGATCGCCCTCATGGTGTTGTTCCCTCAGTGTTTTGTCCAATTTAAAATCAGAAGCATCAGATTACAGTGGAAAATTGAGATCCAGGCTGTAGGGGATCCCGGGGTGCTAAGAACAGCATGGGTACCTCATCTCAGAGATATCTTTGCCCTGGTAGCAATTACATGCCTGGTGATTGGAAAACGTGCCAGTAATTCCTGACTCTAGTTCGTGGAACTGACCATTTTACATTGCTCTGAAATGATCATCAGTCTGTGAGGTAATGTACACTTAAAGAGATGAAAGGAAATTTACCCCAGAGATAAATGGTATCATAGAAAGTCTCCAGGGCAGCAGTTTTTCTCTACTGTGTAATTTTCTATGTGGATAAATACATTCATTATATTTAATGGTATGGCTGATAGAAAAAAGAATGAAACACTCAGAAACTCATTATGCCAATGAGTCAGTTAAGTGTGTGTGTTCTCGTTTGATTTTTGTTAATGTCCTACCAAAAACACTACTTACATCATTAAACAAATTACACTACAACGGCAGTAGATATTTGTATTGGAAAAATATCCTTAGTTTTACAGTAAACAAAATAGAAAGCCATGGTTCATTTCAGGAGTGATGTAATTTTGAGAGAATAGAAGAGAATTACCGTGTTTGAAGTATGTGTTTTCTTTTCAATACACCAATTAACTGTTCATTTCCTTAATATGATCTTCAATGTCACATTTCAATAGGGGATATAACTTGTATTTTTTCTTTTTATTTATTTTTGGTTTTTTTTGAGACAGGGTTTCTCTGTGTAGCCCTGGCTGTCCTGGAACTCACTCTGTAGACCAGGCTGGCCTCGAACTCAGAAATCCACCTGCCTCTGCCTCCTAAGTGCTGGGATTAAAGGCGTGCGCCACCACTGCCCGGCGTAACTTGTATTTTTACAAATAAACAACAGATAGGGATTTCTAGGACATACAAAAACAGGCAACGTGTCATCAAAAGTTAACTGTATCTTATTGTATGTAATGCAACAATATCCCCAAAGAGTGATTTCCAAAACTCCTATAGCACAGCGGACATATTCAGAGAGGGAGATTTAGCAACTATGCTTCTTAGAGGGAAATTCATGGAAAAGATCATCATGTTAAAGTTTTATTTACAAGGCAAAATCAAACATTTTCATTAGTAGGCACTGAATATTTTTTTTTAAATATATATATATTTATACACACACACACACACACACACACACTAATGATCTACATCTCAATATTCTTCCTCAAAATAAAGCCATGTCTGATAGGCATTATCTGCATTATTTCCACAAGTACTGCATTTGGGAGCATACGTGGCTGAATTGCTCAGTGGAGACTGACTGCCCTGTAGTTTCTCAATCCAAGTTTTTCTCACAGCTCTTTAATGCCCTCACAATGGTGACCTCTTAACCAAGCAGTTTGGCCTGAGAAGAAAAACTCAAGGGTCTGGAAGAAAAAAAAGACACAATGTGACAGAACAGTTAAAGGGGAGATACAGGCAAACGGGTGAAAGTAGGTATCTCATTAACGTCTTAAGGGACGCACCTGCTAGCGCCTCAAGAACAATAAGACCGTAACAAACGTGTTCGACATTGGCCATGGAAGAAGGGTACTGTGCAACTTCAGGAAGGACAGGTCTACATCCCTTCTTCCAAGATATGGCTAAAGACAAAATCGATAGAAAATCTTTTCAGTGTAGAGGCTTCACCATGGCTTCAACACTCACTCAAGCATTGTTCCTGCCTGCACTGGCCTCTACTTAGTACCGAGTCCTAATTACCATTGCATGTTAAGAAGGGTCTTGACTGTCTCAAAGGCAGACAATGAAAATGGACTGGCTAGTAATTAATCAATCTCTTCCATTCCGAATTTTGGAAGCTCTACTTTCGACAACGTACATAAACACGATACACACCTACATTGTGGCTCCATTAAAACACTGTGTCTTTCTGAAATCCATATTGAGGTATAGTAACTACACTCCACGTACCGTGGTACAACTCAGGTCTTTCCTTTAGAAAGTGTCAAGCACAAACACATGCAGATACGTTTATCAGTGCTTACTGCAGATACATTTATCAATGCTTACTCCATTGTTCTCTTCCATCTCCTTAACTCCTGCTGAGCTCCAACCCTCCTCTTCCTTTTCTCATTGCTCTGCTCCCATCCCTTCCCCTTACAGTTCTTTGTTGTTGTTGTTGTTGTTGCTGTTGTGATCCACTGCATTTAATTAGGGTTCTACATGTGCCCCCGTAGGAGATCATTTACTCCAGCCAGTGTGGCAATTTAGAGGTAGCTACACTGCAGAGGAGCATGGCTGCTCCTCTGGCCATAATTAACTGCCTACAGCCTCACAGGGAGCTCCTCCCTCCTCTTCGGCAGATTGTTCCCAGGCAGCTGTGAGTTCTCGAGTGTAACGGCCGTGGAGTCTCATCCAGAAGAGCACACATCACAGCTCTCCTCTCTGCCCTCTGGTTCTTACATTCTTCCTACACCATCTTCTGCAATGTTCCTTGGGCCTTCAAGGATGGAGATGCATGCTTCCCTTAGGACTAAGCACTCCGTGATCATGAGGGAGCATAGTCATAAATGCTGTGATGCCTGCATGGACAGGTATGAATAGATGCACACGTTTGTGGAGGCCTGAAGGAGTTCTGGACAGGTCAGATAACAGAAACCCCCAGTGATTCTGCTGTCATAGCAATGCAGGAAGTCATGGCTCCTGAAATGAAGACTGGGAAGTAAAGGACAGCCGGTAGTCACACAGCAGCCTGCTCATTCTGCACATTCTGGACATGCCATGGCTGCACTCATCGCGTTACTGGTGGGCTGGTTTTCCTGACCTACATGACGCTTCTACATGAGCTCCCAGGAGCAGCGTAACTGGGGCCTTGTCCATCATCTTGATGGCACAGTAACCTTGGTACGTAGGAGTTATCTGAAGCATTTGTTGAATGAAGTGACTTAAGACAAACATGACAAGTGGAAAAGAAAAAGCACCAAAGAGAAAGAGGTGAAGTAACAGTTTTCCAGGTGGCTATAATTCGTTAAATGGTGAGTTTACACGGACTATTCTTACAGGGATTCTAAGCGTTCCACCTTACAGAGAGGGAGGTGAAGTCAAGAAGTGCTGTTATTGACTCAAATTTGGTATAGGAAGAAGAAGGCTGCCGAGTTTGAAGTCTGTCTAATTTTGGAGTCCACATTGGCAGGCCCATCCATACCAGCAAGTGGCAGGTGCACCGTTGGGTTGTCACAGTCATAGAATATTTTGTTCATGACACGATGTCACACATAGGACTCTTTGAAGTCCTGAGTCAACAATATCCCTATCAGTGAGAAACATCAGAAAAATGACACTTTTTTTCTGGTCTCATTTTAACTTTAACTGTTCAATTCTATTTGTTCACTTTAGCTTGTTTTCAGTGTGATATCTGATTACAAGGGATTCCTATACTGACATGCTGATTGGTTCTCTTTAATGTAACATGATACTTGAAAAGTTCAAAAGCACTTGTGAAAGATGAAAAGGTCAAAAGCTTAAAGTCACTGGTCTATAATGTTATGCTGGAGAAGAACAAATGCCCATTCAATGTATCTGAAGTGCATGAGCCATAAATATTTTCCTTCTTCTGTGGGTACATGGTAGTTTAGACTTACATGTGCATACTGAACTTAAGTTACTCTTCAAGTTCAGAGAACAGACTTTTAAACATATTGGCTATGCTCATTATTTTTAATAAATGTGATTCCCTCTCATCTGTATGTTAGTGTTTTAAAGCCATCCAACAGTTAAGAATCCATAGGCAATATTTGTGCCTCTTTGTCAGGGTGAGGAAAGGTCAGGTGCCTAATTGCTTTGCTTCCAAGAGGGATGATAATCATGAACCAGACAAAGCTTAGACTTGTAGCTCCTCAGTTGCCTGGGAGACATGCAAGGCTCTCAAAGAGCTGTGCCAGCGTTGCTCAGACAGTTTGGTCTTCTGAATGTCCTCCTTGTTTTCCGAATTACCTGCCCTCGTTCATTCCTTCAGAACTGGTAAGCTGTAGGGTGTGGGCACCTTGGTATTCAGGTAGGATGAGATTATATTGTGTATACATTGAACCTTAATTTAGTTAAGATATTTACAACTCAAGGAAAGATTGAAATCTTTGCCTTTTTGAAATGGTCAAAATGTATGCAGCTGATTCAAGTCTGAGGGATGAGTCATGGGCATTTTATAAACAACAAATCAATTATATTCCTGAGTTTTCTCATTTTCCAACGTCCATACATTCCTTACTGAGTATAAAATTATTTTCAATCTTATAATAGTTGATTTCTTTTTAACCCACGATGCT
This sequence comes from Rhynchomys soricoides, assembly GCA_019843965.1. NCBI lineage: Eukaryota > Metazoa > Chordata > Mammalia > Rodentia > Muridae > Rhynchomys > Rhynchomys soricoides. The sequence goes on along the minus strand of JADRCH010000035.1, from coordinate 6,599,386 downwards.
GTACTTTCTTCTAAATGAGAATCCTAGGGGGTGTAAACTATAGTCCACTCTTACCACTAAACAGTAACACAAAACATTTCTAGAGATGTTCCAAGAACATCTAGAGTCTAGGATCTAGAGTCTAGATTCCAAGACTATACAACGGGTTTATATACATTTCCTAAAACAGGGGAGAAAATTGATACTCTCCCTCGCAATGAGCAATTCTCTGAGAAATCTCCAGGCAACGAGGAGAATGAACAGGCATGAGCGTAATCTCGCCTTTACCTGCTTATCTCATGTCTTAGCTCAGCACCACCCTGCCCAGCAGACGGGAGCACAATCACACCATTTATGAGGTACTGCTCACTCAGTGCAAGGAAAAGTGAAGGTAGCTCATGACGGAGCAAAGCATGGACCACAGACACCTTCACAACAAAGGAGGCAGGACGGCTTCTCGCCTGCGCCAGATACCCCTTTCTGATATGGCTGAAAAACATTTTCTTGGTATATACTCGCTATCAAAGAAAAAACACATAAGGCCCTTATTAAAAACTAAATAAGAATTGCATAAGCACATACACACATACAGAGGCATGTGTGCATGTGCACACACACATACACATGTGTTTACCTATATACACCATGCACACACACAAACATACACACATGCACACACAAATGCACACACACATGCATACATGCTGAAACATGCACACATGGTGCGCACATGGGACACACATGCACACACACACACACACACACATGCATGTATATGTGCACTTTTGAAAAGGGGTTTGCTAAGTTACCCAGGTTAGAGTTGAAATCAAGATCCTCCTGCCTTAGTCTTCCAACTAGTTGAGATTGTTTGCATGATTATACTCTTTAGATCTGGCTCATGCATGGATTTATAATGAGCTCAGAACACAAGGTAAGACTTACAGTCATTTGTTCCCCATGTAGAAAATATGAAACCTTCAAATATTCACAAGTCCACACCCAAACAGGTGAATTAACAGAAGAATAAGTCCCTCCTAATCTTTGATTCTGAGTCAGTTGACCCATTAAATGAGTACTATGAGCAGCAAGCTGCCACACACAGCCAGGAGCACAAAGCAGAATGTGCACTGAGGTAATGAGGCAACACACTGCTGAGCTTACACTTCTTCCTACAGAGCAGAATCAACAACGGAGGACTTGCAGAGTGGTTTATTTCCATATCAAACGCCTGGCTTCTATTATTTAAATTCCACCTTTGAATGAAAACACAGAAATATCGCATCAAAATTAACAATATAGGCAGGGAGTGGTTCCATTTACCTCAACAGTTGGCTGGCAACAGTTAAAAGTAGAGAAATGGTAAATCACCTGCTGTGCATGCCACCATGGGGACTGAGGAGAGTTCATTGCTCTCATGTACCAACAGCTACTGTGCTAGAGGTACGAACAGCTGGCATGTATGAAATTTCTGTGCCTTGGACAGTTCTGTGAGATCTTTATCTGCATAACCTCAGTCTACACAACATCTTAGGCAGGCATATTATTGTCCCACTTTACAGACCATGAAATTAAGGCTCAATGGTTGAACTGTTAGTCAATGGCACAATGGTACAGTCTGGACTAGAACATGTACTCCAGTCCAGAGGGCACAGGAAGACACAGCTCTTCATCTTTAATCATATCTAATAAGTCAAGCTTGCTCTCAAGAATTCAAACTACAGTTGATCTATCTTCAATTTCAATGAAATTCCCATGTCTCTGGTGCTTGTCTTAACTTCAGTTTCAGGAACAGAGTTTTCAGAGGTTCATTGTAATTGGTGACTACAGTACAATGCTTATATTGATATTTAAAAGAAACAAAATGATTATGGAAATCCGTGGAAAAATGAAAGCTTTTCCCTTTATGTCAGTTGTTATTAAAACAAACAAACAAACAAACAAACAAAAAATGTGTTCCAGAGACTGGACAGACGGCTCGGTAGATACCACACTTGTGCACATATGAGGACCAGAGTTCAGATCCACAGCACACACACAGAACATTGGCCTGATGGTGTTCATCTGTTATCTCCTCACTAAATGAGCTAAGTGGAGATGGGAGGATCCCTGGGGCTTGCTATCCAACCAGTCTCACCAGTTAGTGAGCTTCAGATTTAGTTAGAGATGCTGCTTCAAAAGCTAAGTGGAGAGTCACAAAGGAATTCATTCTGCATGGACTTCTGGCCTTCATATGTGTATGTGCACTTGCATATATATGTGCATACACAAATGAACATGCACATACACATATACTCCCCCCCCACACAATGAGCAGTAAGCATGTTTTCCACTAGCATCCCCTTACTTGCTATCACTAGCATCCCAGATGAGTGTTATAGGAATACAGGGCATGCACCATAGCTATCGGATTAACACCAGCATTCTTCTGTTTACTACACTAATGACGGCTCTCCTTTCAAATGTCCAGGTTCTTGCTTCATCGTTGGTCTCAAGCTTTCACCTAGACAACTGCGCCGTGCTGTCATCATGTCTCATTTGGCTTACTAAGCACTGCTGAGTTCTTAAAGTCTTCTTGGTTTTGATGACCATTTTGAGATAACACCGACTGTCTCTCAGAAGCTGTCTGATGCTGGTCTCATGATTAGATTGGAATGGTGGATTGGGAGAAGGAAGTCCACAGAGGGACATTCCTTCTCCTCATTCATGTAGACGATACGCTGTCAACATGACCTACTTCTGCTAATATTAATGTTGACTTCTTGCCTGAGTATCTATTAGGTTCTCGGCATCGGAACTTGTTTTTCTCCTTTCCCTCTTTACTTTTTATAAGGAAGTTATTAATCACTGCCCACATCTAAGGAAGGGACCGCCAAGCTTGTAGATACGGGATCTATATAAATTATTTGCTATTCTTTTAGTAGATTTGTGCTTCCTTGGCATTTTTCATTTAATGGCACTTATTTATATCAACGATGACTCAGATACTTTATGCTGTGGGTTCCAGGTCATCGCTCATCTTGCTGTCATTAAGACTGTCTGCCTGTATCTACAGAGCCCCTTTTGCTTATTACATTATTACATTTATTACATAAATGTAATCTAATTATTACATTTAGAAATGTAATAATTTCCTAAACATCATCCACAAACAGGCTAGAGTCCATGACTGCGGCTCAAGTCACACTGATGCACGTTAGAGGCAGAGCACATGGCACTAAAGTGAAAATTGCATTTTAGAGGCAAATAACACTCTTACGGTCCACATGAAGTTCATTTAAACGGAAATCTCTGCCCAGTGTCAGGTGTTGTATACACATACAAGTTAGTTTGTTTAATCATGCCCCATTATTTTGTGATTGTTTCAGTGTGTGTGTGTCTGTGTGTGCATGAGTATTTGTGTGAATGTGAGTGTGAGTGTATAGTGTGTGTATGAATATGTGTTTCTGTGTGTTAGTAGATATATGTGAGAGAATGTATGTGTAAGAGAATATGTGTGTGCTAATGTGTGTGTGCTGAGTGTGTGTGTGAATATGGTATGTGAGTCTGTGTGTGTGAGAGATTGTGTGTGTGTCCCTAAGTAGCACTTTCTTACCTTCTGTCACTATAAAGTGATCCAGGCTAATCTTCCTGCTTGTCTTGACTAAATACTAAGTAGTAGACGCTTCAGAGAGCTCTCATTCGTTTTGTTACATAGCATGACTAAAAAGAAGTGTTTAGGGCTCAGTGTGGGGTTGACTTTGTACATGGTTCTTTACAATGTATCTTTAGGTGATATGTACTGTTTTAAATGTGTCTTTCCATGGTCTGTGTTACTTTAGCTTTGTGCAGCTCACACTTTTCTCACAGTTCCTCTGCCTTTTCTTTTTTCTTAATATGCCAACTTCACAATATCCTCATGTAGTCACTGCTGTCTGCAAACCACAAGCAACGACTGGGACAAAGAGAGATGCCCCCTCATTCAGGTCTCCCAGTACATGCATTTCAGGGCTCTTTAAAAATCATAGAATTTTTTTAAAAAAAATTTGAACAGCAGCACTTATACCAAGCTGTATTCTTCTGTATAAAATATGAGGCAGGTCATTGTCTGATGCTATATGTATCACATATATTTAATTAAACATAGCACTTGTAGATCATCATTATTGCCTGGGGATCACGTAGAGGATTAAAGGTTGAATATAAAAATAGGATTCTAAAAAGAGACAGACATAATTTCCAGCACAGTCATGTTTCCATTTGTATTTGTTTTCTTTCTTAATAAAAACATGGGATAATAATTCATGGAGCAAAATTAACTATCTGTTCTATTTCTAGAAAAGGAGGGTGTCCCAGTGAAATGTACAAAGAAAAATCATATCTATTATTACTCTTCCCAGACCAACTAGAGTTCTGTCAACATCTCAATCCCTGGCTAGCTAGAAAGTCTCACATTTTCAATATTACCCAATGAATAGAAATGTAATAATTTCCTAAACATCATCCACAAACAGGCTAGAGTCCATGACTGCGGCTCAAGTCACACTGATGCACGTTAGAGGCAGAGCACATGGCACTAAAGTGAAAATGGCATTTTAGAGGCAAATAACACTCTTACGGTCCACATGAAGTTCATTTAAACGGAAATATCTGCCCAGTGTCAGGTGTTGTATATACACACAAGTTAGTTTGTTTAATCATCTTGCTGAGTCTTCCTGAACCAAGTGCTTTGAAATCCACTTTCAAAATACAGGCTAAGTGATTTGTTCAACACCCAAGACAAGCTTGGAGAATAGAAGACATTGCTGATCTGCATGTTGGGCATGCAGATCATTAATATTCTGAACAGAACCATTAATATTCTGTATATATCAGGTCCACACTGGGAAATAGCCCAGATAAACTGATCTATGAATTTCCTCAGATAACTTAATAACAAGATTGTTTATAATGCCATGTACAGGCAGTGAGGGCACTGCCAAGGCTATGCACCCAGTGGTTACTACCACCCAGGAAATGCCCCTTATTCCATATGAAGAGATCATGGGAAAAGACAGTATATTATTGAAACCCTTTACCCCTTCCTCCATGGGATGCTTAGGTTGGTCTTCCACGGTCCACTGAAAGGCAGGAAACCACAGAGGTGCTAGGTGGTCCTCACCGATCTGCCTTTTGGAGCCAAGGACAGGATGGTGGGAAAGCCAGGGAAGAAAGTGAACTCCCAGCACCTGTGGAGTGTTCTCCCTGTGCCTGAGCACAGAGACAATAGCTAAAGGGAAAAAGACATGTTCTGTTGAAAGCCAGCAACAAATGGTCTTGGTACTGAATCTTTCTAAGTGTGTATAACTCAAAGGTGAATCTGTCCTATCTTTATGTGAAAAATGACATGTAATAAAGGTCAAATCTTCAGGTTTGTATTTACAGATGTTTGGGGGGTGAGGGGTTTGGGGTGGGGATGTTGATGTTGGTTGACAGGTGTCTCTCAGTCGTGAAGCACATTTCCAGGTTTCTGAATTCTTAGTTTTTACTCTGACTAAAGAATTAAATGTGTTTAGACAAGTGACCAGAACCTTTATGCTCCAGTTACATTTTTCTTTTACATTGTCTGTTTAACTGCAGACCATCCCCTGTAGGTTCAGGTGCTTGAACACTTGATGTGTAGATGGTGGCAATGTTTGGAAGGGTTACAGAACCTTTAGGACATGGAGCTTTCTGGAGGCAGCATGCGAGTGGGCACAGGCTCTGAGGTAGCCCCATCTCCTAGTCTCTTTCTCTGCTCTTGAGCTGCAGTAATAGTGTGACATGCCCACCAGCCTCAAATGTTTACTTCCCGCTTCCTTTGCCACCGTGGACTCGGGAACTGTAAGCTGAATAAGTTCTTTACCCATCGAGTTGATGTTGTCATAGCAACAGAAAATAAGTCAGTACCTTATAATGCAATGTATGGATGTTCTGTATAATGTAGAATAAATCCTAAATTGGATTAGTGCAGAATAAACTGAGAAGAACATGAAGAGACTGTGGGGTGGGTCATAGACCCACGGGGTGTCCTCAGGGTGTGAGAAAAGTTTGCTGTAGAAAACACTAAGCAGATTTCTCAGCATGTACATCCACGGCCACTTCTCTACCCATCATTACTGATCTTTGTATTGTACTATTTTATTGTCTTGTAATCCACTGTAAGTTGTCTAAAGTCTGTAGAAGAATACGTGAAATAGTTCTCAAACTAAACCAAAAATATAAATATTTGAGTTTAACTTTAAAAACCGGGTCATAGTTTGAATGCATTACTGATTCTTTCCATATAAAACTCTAAATGGAAATCTTTTAAAAAATATGAACAGTCCTTTACAATTAATTCCTTCTATTTCCTATACACTGGGTTTCAATATTTCATGCTAATTTGTAACAAATCATATAATTATTTCCTAAAATATAGAAAAAAACATGTCACCACCATAATTTTCTAAAATGGATGCTGACATTGTGCCTCTGTCCTCAACTTATGAGGTCATAGGATACAGTTTTGCCACAATAACCATTAGCCCAGAAAACCAAAGATTTGTGAGAAATGCTTTATTTATAAAATGCAGTGGAGTGCAAACAGTGGCGATAATGAGCATGCTTCTAAAATGACCCCTTCCCAGTAAGAAAGCCAATGGGAGTAGATGGGAGGAGCCAGCAAGCACCATCAAGCCATCCTCCCAAGAAGAGGATGCTGAGAGCAGAGCACACAGAAGGGAGGCTGGAGCACCACAGACAGAGGGGAGCTGGGTGTCTCATATGGAAATTATTCTCTCACAGTAACAGGCTTTTCTCATTTCTAATGTGCTTGCATTCCCAGGATGTTAGTCCAAGTTATTTTTAAGACAGTTTTGTGGACGCGCTCAGCAGAGCTCCTCTTTAGCTCTGACACATGAAAGGGAAAAGCAAACCCAGAAGAGGATTGCTCAACCTTCTCCCACAACTGGACCTCACTTTTGGAATCTCTCGCTGCGCTTAGCTTATTCATCGCAGATGAGCAGCTCCCAGACACTCTAGTTGCTGCTTCCTTCCCACTAGTCCTTCATTTACACTCCCTGTTCCGCTCTTCCCTCACGGATAGATTCTGGATCAGTTTGTCAGAGAGGTCTCATTTTCCCCAGTGGTCAGATAATTGCTTGTCTATCCGACGTCTTACCTCAAGTTCTTTGTACAGACTTTTGCCAAGTAAGAAGGCAGTAATCCTGCTTTTCTTAAAGCAAGCTGAACCTGAGATAAATCTGCAGCATATTTTCCATGGAGACTCAGCCATCATTCATGACGGTACTGTTTTCCTTGGCAGGATGTTACTAAGCCTTACTCAAAGAACTTGACCAATATTCAGTGTTTAATGCAAGGAATAATAAGATGTTTCCTAGTAAACATCTCCCTCTTCACCAGCCTCATTTCACTCACTCTGTGGGACAATTCAAGGTTCTTGCTTCACCAACAAATAAAGACGTGAAATGCAAAGGTACTTAGTGCTGTTGGCACTAGGTAAAAGCAAACTATTATCAAATGTATTCATCACAATGGCACACTGTCCTAAGGAGCAGATCTCCTGAACTCTCCAATTAAGCTTCAAGTAACTTAGCACTCAATGCTGGCAGTCCCAAAGCTAAATGCTGGAAATGCAAAGTTACACAAGCAGACCCCTCCTCAGCTCCCCCAAGCTTACACTTTAGAGCTTATGAAGGGCCAGCTTTGCAGAAGGAGACCAACGCTATCAGGCAGACCGACTCATGCACAAATCGTCAGAGATTAGAAGGTAAGTTTGCTAAGAAGAAGTAAATAGTACTCTGTAGTAGACCATGAAAGCACAGTGGCATCCTTTTATAGAGTAGGTATAAAAGTTTCACAGAAGTTAAAGCTAGTACCTGAAAGAGGGTGTCACCAGCTAGAAAGATAGATCTGCTGGGAAGTGACATGACTGTAATTACAGGGACAGAAACTTGAGAATCCTGGTTGGTGTGGCAGTCTGGGATTTAGGAGAAGGCCAGGGTTGCTGGAATGAAATGTCACAGTAGGAGGGACCCAAGACCTAACCCTAGTGCTGACCCTAATGCTGACCCTGACCCTAACCCTCACCCTAACCCTGAGTTTTGAGAACAACTGTTGTGTCTACATTTGATGATAGGCATGCACCATCCAGCAGGGGAAGAACAGGGCCCGATTTCTCCGTGCTTGCTTCCATTAGCAGCTGTTTTGTAGAGAATGCATTTGGGTGACACTTTTTAGGAGAGCACTATAATGCTCTGGGTGATGGTGGTCAGGGTCACCGTGAAAGCAGTAAACACTAAACACGAAGGAAAACTGAACAATGGGAGACATATCGGGGAAGGGATGTAAACCTAACGGAACATGGGAATGAACTAAACATGAGGAAAAAGAAACCTTCAAGGGACCTCCTTGAAGGTTTGAGATAGGAACAGAAGCAAAAGAGATGGACACCTGTCAGAGTCGCACAAAGACACGCCCCTTAGAGGCTGCGGGATGCGCATTAGATAAAGAGCCCCATATCTGAGAACGCCTACGCAGACAGAAGGTGGGCAGGGATACAGAGGAGGTGAGCCCGGACCGAAGGTCTGAGACGAGCTGGCTGTTCAAAGATGATTAGGACACAGAGAATTATAATGGGGGGAGGGGAAGGCTCCTGGGTGGCATCAGAGACTGACTTCACTGTGGAGCGGGATCTGACAAGCTTCGCTGCAAGGGGAATTTCTCAGCGGGATTTCTTCACCAAGTAACAGAGAATACTTCAATGTCAGCTAATCTATGTCTGAGGTGGAATAGTTCAAATTTATGAGACTATTCAGAGTAACCGAGTAAACTCACTCGGGAGGAGCTGTTTGTGAAAGAAAGGCACTATGAAAAAATTGTAAGTGTATATTTATTTCTAGTGTTCGCGGACAGGACTCTTTTAAACACCACTCCATTCATTTTGGGGTAAAAAGATAAAGGTTAGGGTTAAGATGGTGAAAACATAGACAGAAAAGAGATGGTGACATAGTATTTTACGAAGAAATGAGGAGACAGTAGGAGGAGAACAGGAAACACTCATAAGTGCTACTTGGCCTTTTTCCTTGCTTAACTGCGCTCACTGGCAACAGGCCTGAGCAGTGAACTCCGTGTGGAGTTTCATGCTTGCTTCCTCTGCAGAGGTCAGCAGGCATCTACGCACAGGAAATCCTCACCAGGGAATCTGGTGATCAGCAGCCCAGGGATGTTCCAAAGAGACAGGGACTAGTGAGAGAGAAGATCCATATCTTCAAATTCTATGCTTGGACTGAGGAAATGCTTACAGAACAATCGGCTACCCACAGCACAGGGCAGCATTTTGTATTTTACAAAATGTATTTTACAGGAGGCTCTCCCTCCTGTCCGCTCCCTCCTGTTAAGCCATTCTTATAAGAGAAAAGAATGATTTATTAGCATTCAAATATGAAAGTGAAGTAACTAAAAGAGAGTGATACCTTAATAACCAGCAAGTGACAGGTGAGCAGTGGGTTAGTGCTTATGTTACATTTAGGTTCTGTGTGTTTGTCTCATTGTGTTATCACTGTAGTCGGATCTGGTCCTAGGCAACTCTTTCCTGTTTGGTACTCGGGGGTTCTCAGGTTCCATCTTTAAAAGAAAAAAATCATTTAATCTGGTGATTTAGAAGAACAGACTGCTTTGTGAGTGTGTGCGGGCAGAATCATCGTGTACAATTTAATAAGGGAAAATACATAAAAACTACAGAAGAGAGAAATCGTTGATAGAGTGGAGCCAAGAAAATAAAGGTTAAACATAATTATTTCTTCCCAAGTATCATATGGAAAACTCAGTAAGAAAACTTTAAACAATATTGATAAACAACCTGTTTACAAAAATATGATGAACAGGAAGATGCTGTCATGATTCATTTTCGCAACTAAAGGAAAGACAAGATGGATGGCTACACTTGCTTCCCACGAGACCCAACTTCATTCCCTTGGCTGACAAATTACTTCAGATTGCACCTAGCGGACAATAATAAACCCGCTCCTCGTCAGTTGTTACTTTATAACTGTCCTGTCCTCAGGAGGTCTAGTTATTTTTCATGTCTCATTCTGTTAGTATGGCTTTTCATTCTGGGTAGAAGAGTCTATTGCAAAGTAGTCTTGGGTTTCACAGAGACACAAGCAATAAAAGCCTCCAGTCCTAGCCCATGGTTTGCCCATCCTAGCAGAATGGGCCCCACCACAAACTGTGGATGGGTCATCTCTTGGTAAAAGGGCTGACAGATTCAGTATTAAACTGTAATGAAGAGATGTCACAGATATATCATGTGTACTTAATATTTGGTCTTTGGAGAGAGTATCTCTAAGCTGTGGGTCCGTCTTGGCTTCTTTCACTGTTTCTCTGGAATATATATATCAGCATCCCCTCACAGGACCATATTTCAACAAAGTCACCCCACTTCCCCGCCCCCCGGCAAGTTGCCTTCTATAGACTTCATAAATTGTGCTTCCCCCTGGAATTTGCCTTCCATGCTTCATTCATCCTAAAGCTAAGATTCTTGGCCCCGTCTCTGCCATATTAAAACACTTCCCATGGCAAGCTCATGTTTGAGAGGAAAATCAATTGTTCTGATTCATTTGACACAAGCGTCTGGGTGTTTTCATAATTTACTGCTCTCCCTGAAGCCACTACCACTATGATCAGTATTAAATATTAAAGGCCTCTGAGGACGTGATGCTTATCAGAGGGCTTTGCCTGGTTCATATCAGGGAGAATGATGACTCTTTCCTGGGAAAATGCTTTTTACAGCTATCAATGCTAACTCTTGGGACTGTCACCTATGCAGAAGAACAATACTACATAGAGGCTCAAACATAAGCAGGAAATCTCTTTCCTCCTGACTGCTCTGCCTCATTTGTAGGCTTTGACCCTTAAAAGAAATGGGAAATTAAAGCTCTAGACCACAAAGACTGTAAGAATCTGACAGTAAAAGTAGCTTGTGCACCTAAGTGTATGGACTGCAGTGGTGATTACCCGGAAGTGATAACGTGTCAACAGATGTCAGCCATGTTCATCAGGTATTTGTGCAATGGTGCTTATTGCTAAAATATTCGGGTGTTCGTCAAAGTCTTTGTTTTTTAGCAGCGCAGATTGCTCTTAGCTTTATCTACTGCATGCCACACAGGACTAACACTTAAGCACATGCTTCATGTGCCTGATGTTGAACGTTTATGAAATTATTCTCATAAGATGTCTAATGGAATGTCTAACCTTTCCTGATATTGGCAAGTAAGTACTGTATGAATTGTCTGCACTCTGGGAGCTCAAAGGGACTGATTCTGCACTGTCTGGACCAAGCTCACAGGGAACATAAAACCCATGTATATCTGTGTGTGTGTGTGTGTGTGTGTGTGTGTCTGTGTGTTTGTGTGCACACTGTGAAGCGCTATATGAATATATATATATGTGGGGAATATTTTATGTACTCACATGTATTTGTGTGCATGTATATGGCTGTGCATGGGTGCACACATGTTTTATATATATATATATATATATATATATATATTTAGATATTTGTGTACACACATGGGTACTGTGAACTTATATATGAATGTATATATGAGGGACATATTTTATGGGTACACATGCATTTATGAGCATGTATATACATACACATATATATTGCACACACACATGCACACATTTATATGAAGGTAGGTATGTGTGTGCACATGAGTATATATGTGTGTGTACAGAAAGAGAAGGTCAGATTTTATTCTGTAATAACCCTGCACCTTTACCAGGTCAAACAATGTTTTAATACCTGTAAAAGTGCTGTAACAATGTACAGAAGCAGAACAGAGCTTTGCCTAAGACCCCAAACTGCAGGGCCATGGATTCTACAAGCTGCATATATTGCTTTTATGTACCTAAGGTTCTGGCACCTTTTATTCAATTACCATATAATCCAGCTGAATGGGAAGTTCTTTGGCATATGGCATCTGCATTCGTCTCTTAGGTCCAATAATGTCACTTACATCAGAGTCAGCCTGCTCCTTTTCCTGATGACACGTCATCTCCCCCGGTCCTCCAAACGCCACGCTGCATTGTTTCTGTACAATCTCTTTCAGACAGCCTCTCCCTCTCCTCTCTGCCCATGTAAGCTCTTCTCCCTGGCATTGCTTTTAGGACTCAGTCTGTGCACAGAGGCACAGCCAAGCCACCTTGCTAGCCACTGCTTTACTCTCTTACATGAATCACTTGGTTCAGGCTTGTCCAACACTGAGCCTATGAATGCAGCTGAGTTGCACTGAGCATTTGTTTATTGTCAGACAAATGGCACTGCTGTGTGCAAGGAGAGGAGACGATGCATCACATTGGCCCAATACATATACTAGGATTGAAAAAACTCTGCAACATCAGGACAGGAAGCACAATTACACATCATGAAAGGTTTTTAAAATAAACAATGACAAAAATGCCAATCAGTAAAGTGCCAGGTGCTGGCCTGGCACCTGATGTTAGGGGATCTGGGGACCAGCTAAGGGGTCGGGTTCCTTTAGTCACTTCTGCTTCACAAGTACAAATGTGCACCTCTCTCTCTCTCTCTCTCTCCTTAGAAGAATGAACATTCATATACAAGGAACAATCTTGAAAACTTCCTAAATTATATATGAAAACAACTGACCAATAAAGGCATCTAATTGTCTCTTTGGTTCCATATTATTTCACAGAATTTTTATAGGAAGGAAGAACGGATAAGAAATAGTAAAGAATTATTAATCACAGGTAGAGTCTCCGAAGCATGGCAACCCTCCTGCCACAATAGCTGACTTGCATCTATTGGATCCTCTGGAACTCCCTAAATGGAAGAGTTGTGACCACTGCCTTGTGTATCTTAAAACTCAGAGACAGAATAACCAGAGTCCACATGCCTGTTTTGTGTCTCTGTGGGGTGAGGAAGTAAAGATTCCATGTTTTCTTCCTTCTTTACAGAAGAGTACAACCTAGAATTTTCAAACCACCAAGTGATAGAAATAGTCTCACCACCAAAACTGTACAGAGACCTTTTCTGAATGATAAATCAACAGTTCTCTAATTGAAGTTAAGACCAATAGCTCAGGAATAGAGCAATGACTCTGGTACCGAACACCTAGCCCACAGCCTAGGGCGAGTGAAGTGATGGATTTTTTTGTTTGTTTGTTTGTTTGTTTTGTTTTGTTTTTCCAGACAGGGTTTCTCTGTGTAGCCCTGGCTGTCCTGGAACTCACTCTGTAGACCAGGCTGGCCTTGAACATAGAAATCTGCCTGCCTCTGCCTCCCAAGTGCTGGGATTAAAGACATGCGCCACCACTGCCCGGTGAAGTCATGGATCTTGCAGGAGAATGTACAATTACCACTTTACTAAAGCAGCACGATCACTAGCTACATCCCAAATACTTGTCCTCATGCCCACGGTTAAGTGTAGTCCTCACCCTCATCAAGGCAAAGTCTCTTTGCAACGAACAGAAAAACATCACAGAGAACCACAACTTATCAGAACAAAGAGTGTGGAACCCAGTCCCAACTGCTACATCTACAACACAACTCCCGCATCTAATGCTCGGGGATCACAGGGGAAGAGGGAGCAAGAAGACTGTGCGACCCAGAAGAGAAGGAACTTTGCCGTGAGATTGTGTCTCCCAGAAACATCGGAAAGCTGCGTTCATGAAGTCTCACCAACATGGCTGCCTAAACACGTCCTGAACAGGGTGACATGCTGTGAGCATGACAATAGATATGCTAGAGCGGAAGGAAGAGAACTCAAGGCTTTTGACTTAGACAAAGAACTCCAAGCAACCGAGGAATGCTGGGAGTAGGAGACATAGTCTTCCTCAGAGAAGAGCACACCAAGAGGTTACCCAATACAAAATGGCCAGCCCTGAAAAATGTACCCATATAAGAAACATTGTATGGACTAGGAAGGTTTTATTTATATACTTAGGAACACACACACACACACACACACACACACGCAAGTAAGGAAAATGATCGTAAGTTTAAAAGAGAGAAAGGTGAGGGGTTATCATGATCCGATTTGGAGGGAAATAATACATCTATATTATAATCTCAAAAAATAAAATAATATTTAAATAAAAACATTAGAAACTAAAATGAATGGATCTTTGGAACTATGTATTCCAGTAGATTTTGATTATAAATTTGAAATTGCCAACCATACCTTCTTATTTTTGAACTGACTAGTGTAAGCATTGCCGGGCATACCTGGTTTTTGGAGAACAGCCATGTGGGTAGTTTCCTTCTAGAAAGATTACATGCTACAGCTTATTTCCTAGTGTATGGACTCCAAGATTTTCTCCTTAGAGCCCGGTAAATACAAATACATATTCATGCAAGCTCCTCACCTTACTTTTCTCCTAGTCATGAACCATCAAGGACGGATTTGCTTGCTGGTGGTTGGATGCACTGCCCTGGGGTGATAAATTCCTAGGGATCAATGATTTGGCTCTGGTGCCTCCTGGGCCCTCAGGGTCTAGAGCAGAGTGAGGAGCAAATGCTTGGTAGACACTTGCTGCATGGGACTCTCATGATGCCAGCAGCACAAAGGGGAGCAACCACGGTGGCCCTTGTGGGAAAGGAGAGGGTAACTAAGTTTCCTTTTTAAATTTTTGTTTATATTTTACTTGTTTATGTTTATGAGATACGTTCTTGAGTATTGTGATACTATGTCAAAATATAAAGCAAGTTTCTAAAAAGAATATGATTGAAGTTTCAGCAAACATATCATATCCACGACTAAAAATAGTAATAGAAACACCCATAAAATGTTAAGGGAAATTACTAAGAAGGACAGGTTGGAATTAGAAGGACAGTTCCTCCATGTCTCATTTTAAATAACTTCTTTTAGTAGCTACATTTTCTAAAGTAATACATAGGTAATAAAACTAAGATAAGATCATTTCCTTTTTGTTACTGTGTATCTACACATAAGATATTTGTGTTTTCCTGAGAACACTCCATGCATACAGACTGTCCAGTAAACAAAATCTACGCTTTCGTTTCAGCAATTTCCAGCGTATCAACCGCATATACACATAGATTAATTAGAGCTCACCAATACAAGGCTTCTATTCTTAGAAATTATAGAAAACACGAGCTCCAGACTGAAGGAGAGGATTTGCAACACAATCTGGGGAGGTATTTGCAGTATAAACTATAAGGTACTGATACCATAAAGAAATAAAATGACAAATAATTAGGTTAAATATTTAAATATTTGAGCACTTCAGCAAAGAAGATATTCAATAGATTAAAAAGTATCTAAAGAGACTTGATGTACTGTTTGTCACCAAGGAAATGAATATTCAAAATACAACGAAACATCATGGAGCACTCATTAAGCCAGCTGGAGTAAGCAGGGGCAGGGCTGTGGAGCATCCAGAATCCCTGCTGGGAACCTCACATAGTACAAATTATGAACGTACAGAATTCTCAGAAAATTAACACACACACAGCAAATGGCTCAGTCTGGACATGAATGCCCATGGCAGCCTCACTCAGCAGCTCAGCCGCCATTAACTAAAAATATTTTTAAAAAATCAATTAACATGTGACTTTACGTGGTTACATCCAAAACACGTAGAGAAAATGATGTATGTCCCAGTGACCGGGCTGTCTAATAGCATGTGAGGGTTATGGGGATCACATGGCTTCTCTAGGAGAAAAACAGGCTTCACAAAGAGGTAGGCCCTAAAAGCACAAATACCACACAAAACAGATGCTGCTTTCACTCTTGTGGAAGAGTTGAGGGAAGGATCAAGGATCCTGAAGGGGACAGGGACTCCACAAGAAGATCAACAGAGTCAACTAACCTGGACTCTTGGGGTCTCCCAGAGACGGAACCACCAAGCAAAGAGCAAGCACAGGCAAGCACGGGGTGGGGTGGGGGGTGGGGGGCGGGGGTCCTAACCACTCCCCCACCGCATATGTAGCAGATGATTACCTTGGACTTCATAGTTCCCCAACAATGGGAACGAGGGCTGTCCCTGACTCTGTTGCCTGCCTGTAGATCTTGTAACTGGGCCACCTTCTTCGGCCTCAGTGGAAGAGGATGTGCCTAGTCCTGTAGTGACTTGATGTGCCAGGGTGGGGTGGTACCCAGGAGGTTCCTCCCTTTTCTCAAAGGAGGGGGGATGGGGGAGGGGCTGTGTGTTTGGGGGGGACAGGGAGAAGAGTGGGGATTGTTTGATTAGGATGTAAAGTGAATAAATAAATAAATGAATGAAATACACAACACACACACACAACACACACACACACACACAACACACACACACACAGCTCCTAAGACAGAGACTGTTGTTTCTTTTTGTGAAGACTCCTGTTAGATTCAGGAACAGCTTGACTGAGATCTGTTTCTCTCATTTTGAAGTCATCTCTGTAAATACCATTCCACATGGCCAGACTCCAGGGGTCAAGCGCATAGGAGCCTTTGAGTTCAGTCGCTAGCAAAGCGAGAACACATGGCCCACTAGATCTGGTTTATGTGAGGAACCATCTCCATGGCGGGAGACCTCTGGCTTTTCCATGCTGAAAGAGCAGAGAGGCACAAAAACAGGATAGAATTATGAAACTTTAAACTCTCAAAAGGAACAGTGAGACTTAGAAACGATGTCTAATAAGATATTCAACTCACTTGTAAAGAGCGTGGAAAAAGGAAGTGGAGACAAGAATCGGTGGGGGTTGGGGAAGGGGAGCTTGGCTTTTCAGGAAACAAGCCAGCAGTGTGCTCACCTCAGAACTGTGCTCTTCCCCAGCCGTTTGTGTCATTTCACAGAAGCACGCTTGGACTTATATATTGTCCACTGAGGAAACTCATTTTCTAGTTTTACTATTTTCTATCAATTCAAATATCATTTTTTTTGTTCTTTTTTTAAAATTTTTCATACTTTATTTACATTACAAATGATTCCCCTTTTCCAGATCTCTCCTTTGGAACCTCCCCATTTCCTCCCCCCTCCCCCTGGCACTATGGGGGTATTCCCCCACCCACCCATCCATTCTCATCTTTCTTCCTTGGCATTCTCCGTTACTGGGGGATCTAACACTCTCAGGCCCAAGGGCCTCTCCTCCCCCTGATGACCAACAAGGCCCTCCTCTGCCACATATGTGGCCAGTACCATGGGTCCCTCCATGTGTATTCTTTGGTTGGAGGCAGCAACAGTGGCAACTGGCCTGAACCCACTGATACTCTTGGAGACTGATTCACCAACCAAATGTCATTTGTTAAGAATATTTAAAATGCTGGTTATGAGGTTGGCTGTGGATATGTATTCATATTGTTAGGATTTCTGTAAAGATAATCATTTAGTGTGATTTTCAGGCAATTTAAGAGTGCCTTTCTTTTCCTTCTGCAGCTGGCTGGTACTTAGTCTCCCTGAAGAGAAAAATGATTTAGATTGCTTTGCTTGGATTATATCTAGCTATCATGGACTGACGAGCTGGCAGTCACACAAAGAGAGCTCTGCCCTCCCTGCTGAAACACCATAACTGGACTTGAAGGTGGCTGTAGGACCCAGCTTTAACTGTGTCCCCGAAAAACCTCTGTAGACTCTTTTTTCATGCCGCTTTTCCTAACTAAAATCTTCTCAGTTACCCATGACATGGAGATGACAGCAATTCTGGAATTCTGACCAGTGACCTTCACCTCAAACAAATAGGAGCTGGAAAATTGGCTTTCACCAGCACAGCCCTCCCTTTGAGAATGGGCCGGCGATGGTTTCCTAGCCATTCAGATGGGAAACGTAAAGTGTCGAACTCAGAAAGTGTCCTCTCCATCCACGGATCAGCACAGTGGGGCTCTGTGCTCTTCTGATGCATCTTACAGCACTAGAGGGAAGCCAAGGCACATGTTCTGCAGCCTCCGGCCCACCTCTAGTCTCCATCATTCATACCTACATCTGTAATAATCTGTCCTCATAAAACTTCGTTCTGGGTACCTGTTTTTCCACATTTCACAACTGGAGAAACAGAAATGTTAAAAAACAAAAAAAGCGAACAAAACATCATGAGGTACACCACCAGTCTCATGCCAACAAATACTTGCTAGTTCTTCACCACAATGGAAGACACACAACTGCATCTGTGGTGTGGGTGGAGCGGTCCGGCACTCACTTAGGGAAGGTAACTTGGATGTCGTTCTCATGTTGAGTCTTTTAAATAAGTACTGAAATTACCAAATTTTAACTTGCTAAACAGTAGAAACATTGTGGTGTTTATGGGGCCGGGGTGAGTGCTTATTCAAACTGACAACACTGTCTAGAAAAATCCTGAGGAGAGCTTTTGATTTTATTCTATACATCCAGAATGCTGACCCAACGTAGCCCAAGTTAGTACTTTGTGAATTGAATAAACATTTCCTATATTCACTTCATAAGCATTTGTCGATCCTGTGCAGTCAGCAGGGCAGTTGGGCACAGAGCTGTGGCTAGAGGCAATGAGTGACTCGGCCTTTGTCCCCACCCACCAGGAGCAGGTTCTGTTGGCGACTATGTCCAGTGCAGTATGCCGGTGCTCCCTGATGAAGTTTTTCTCTTAGGAGGAAATCCCTAACCCTGTTTTACAAACTTTCCCAGTTCTACCATGATGAACAATCAACGGTGCTATGCTGGTTGACTCTGGTCAATTTGACACAAGTCTAGACATGGAAAGAAGGAATCTGAGAAAATGCCTTCATAAAACTGGCCTGTGGTCAAGTCTGAGGAGTATTTTCCTGACTAATGATTGACTTGGGAGGGTCCCATTTACTAGGGGCACTGCTGTCTCTGAACAGGGGCTTCTGGGTTGCATGAGAAAACAGGCTGAGCAAGCCTTAGGGAGCAAACCAGTAAGCAAAGCTCCTTTATGGCCTCTGCTTAGGTTCCTGCCCTTCCCTTAGTGATGGAAGCTGACCTGGGCATATGATGAAAATAAGCACCTTTCTCCTCAAGACGGCTGGTGATAATGTTTATCACAGCAATAGAAACCCCAGCTAAGACAAACACTAATGCTACTAACAAGGCTAATGTCAATAAAGACATTGAAAACTATATTACAGAGAAGAATTATAGCTATAGGTCATATGTGCTACTTCAATAAGCCCTGTTCTTGTTTTTGACATAGGGGACCAAACCCCAGAGCTTAGATATTCTAGATAAGTGGTCTGCCACTGAGATGTTTCTCTGGCCTCATTTACTCCTTCATAAGGGAATTAAAAGGTCAAGGTCCATTATAACATTCCCTAAACAACGAAAAGTTAAAACCATCCGATCAAGCTATGTTTAATGGGCTCTGTATATCATCTGTCGTATTTAATTATCCTATACTAAGTTTTAAAATCCCACTCATAAAATTCTATGCATTTAGTTGTATGTTTCCACATTTTAATGTTTTGCTTATCTATCTGTAAATAAACACTTGCTCCTAATACTTCATAAAACTTAATTTGGAGAAGTTATATTTCCTGATGGTAACCTATAATTTATCTGAAGTTGATTTTATTCACTCCGTACTGTATGCAGTGCACTCTAATAGACATTTCTTAGGTATAAAGCCCTGCATATGTGTAAGAGTGAAACCCCAAGCATACCTTCTAATCTACAATGAATGGATCAGCAGACGCAAAGGGTAAAATTACAACTTTAATATCAAATTGTCTGATCATGAGTTTCCTTAGTTTCTATAATTGGCATCTCACTGTAGGTACTAGCTTTTCATTACTATATATCACATGGTGATAAGAAGAACTTATAATGTATTTCTCCTGATTTATATAATTTTTAGTTCTGTTAACCCATTTACATTATTAGACATAGAGAGAACTGAACTAACAAATGATGGAGTGTCTCAATGGCAGTGTTAGCCTAAATAGAAAACGGTGTATCATGAAGCTAGTCTACAAGCTTAATGGCAACCATAAAAATTCCAATGGTGCCTTCCATGTTTTATAAATAATATACAGATAAATGTATCTCTTTTCATAAGTTCAATTCCTTTTTATATTGAATGTTTTGCTTATATGTATGCATGTCTGTGGACCATGTGTTCCTGGTGCCCTCAGGGGCCTGAAAAAGTGTCAGATCCCCTGGAACTTGAGTTTCCAGTGCTTGTAAGCTCTTATGTAGGTGCTGGGAGCCAAAGCTGAGTCCTCTGCAAGAGAAGTAAATATTCTTAAGCCCGGGCCATCTCTCTAGCGCTGTAATCCCACTCCTTACTAACACACAGACAATACAAGTCTGCTTCTGATCCTCAGCACAGTTTTCCATTCATTAAAAGTCTCTGACATAGCTACTTAACATTTTCCCTTACCATCATTTTCTTCTCCTTCTTACTGGTAAGTTATGTAAATTATATATAAACTATAGGGGAATCAGACAAAAATAGAAACAAGAGGTGCAACAAACTTTTGGGTAAATTATTGATAGGAAAATTTTATACAATATTCCTTAACAAAGATTTATTGTTGTATAAAATTTCCAAACATCTCGCCGTAAAAATGGTTGTGTGTTCACACAGAATTCTTGTTTTTATCTGCTAATTGCAGCCTCTCAGTCGTGAGAATCTATGACAGTATCCTTAGCAGTCAGTAGTTTGGCACTATGCTGGCCTCGGAGTAAAACTCATACAAATAAATGACTGTGAGATTTTTGCTGTCATTTGACCTGGGGCTCCCTGGGATCCATCAAGGTTATGAGAACACCTGCCATGAGGGTAGAGTGATCCAGTGAGACAGGGAGTCTCACTGGTCACACTGTGAGCGTGAGGTTGTCCCCACCTTTCCCTGAAGCCAGTTGGCTGGCACACCACACTAAACAGAAAAAGGAAGCCCTGTTCTTTTCCCAGACAGCTGGTCACCCAGACATCACAAATGCTGTATAAACAATGGTGACTAATTTCTGCCACAGCTGACATGTATACAGTATGGCCTGCCAGTTCTGTAGTCACACTGGATCCCTGGCCCTGGAACAGTGGGATTGTTTTTGTTATTGCCCCTTGTTTGATGAGACCTCTCTGAGGTAAAGTGGCAGTTTTGAGCATCAAATAGACCTAGTGGATTTCTTTTACTATCTTGTAACAACAAAGTAAAAGTACTTTATGTTGCCTGCTCCTTAGCCTCAGGTGATGGTGTGTAAAATAACACTTTATAATCTGCGGGAGTGGATGGGTAGGAGGTCAGGCTAAGGAATATACCCAGAGTTCCTTGAGGGGCAGAGTACCAGAATCAGGATTTGACTCCAGATGCTCTGGCTTCAAAGCCTGCACTAGAATATTACAGAAAGGAAAAAAAAACCTACATTCTTATATACCATAAAGTAAACATGGCATTGATTCCTTTACACTATATTCAGCAATGGGGTTGGGTGGAAGATGAATATATCTCTATATGCTCATTTACTATACTCATTTTTTTTTTAAAAAGAAATTTCCTTTTGAGGGGCATGTATATGACACTCCCAGTGTCACTTCTCTCCAGTGTACATGAGATACAAGTGTAACAGGAAGTGTTCCAGACGGTATATCTGAAGTAGCCAAGGCTTTAAGGGGCACATTCTTGCTTGTATTGTTTGCTTTTAGCCCTGGGAAGAAGGTGAAGTTATCTGGCTCATGAAAACACTTCGAGAGGGGCCCGGCCAGCTACGAGGCAAAGGCTATCATGTTTATCACTGATATTTAAATGTTCAGAACTATGTCCCTTATCTAGTCTATAGACACCAACCAGCCTGCTGCTAAAAGGATTGTGAAAAGATTTCTAATGTGCTTTGTACACAGATGCACTCAGGTGAGGCACGAAGGAGTCCTTGTCACTACTTTGACAAGATGATGTTCAATTTTATCTGCTTTGTGCATACTGGACCTCTTTAATCTTACAGGGAGAGAGAATTCTAATAGCAAAGTGAAATAAAAACCAAACTACCGTGACAGTAAAATATAATGATAGTATCTGACCTAGTTAATTTTCATGGTCGACTTGACACAGCCTGGAGTCAACTGGGAAGAGGGAGCCTTAACAGAATGAGTGTCGGATCAGGTTGACCTGTGGGCATGTCTGTAGGGCATTGTCTTGCTTGAAGAGGGATTTGTGTGGGCTTAGCTCACTTTAGGAAGCACTGTTTCTAAGCAGGTAGAACTTGGTGTATAGACCATCTGAGCATGAGCCAGCGAGCAAGCTGCGCTCCTCAATGGTGTCTGCTCCCAATCCTGCTTGAGTGTGTGTCCTGACTTTCTGAGATGATGGGCTGAAATCTGTAAGCTGAAATAGACACTTGACTCTCCACACTGCTTTGGACATGTGTGTGTCGCAACACCAGAAAGCAAACTGGTCAATGTAAGTGTCTAGTGTACACACTGGGCTCCCGTTGGCCAGAAGCAATTCAATTCTAATCATTAGCAGATGAGGTCATTTTATTATTCCTGTCTTATAGGTGATAAAACTAGAGAGTCCAAGGGCTCTATCTCAGTAGCCAGTGTCTGAGTGTGGCTTCCAGTCAGTAAGAAAAATTCCTCTAAATGTATGTTATGTGTTTTTCAACCCCTCTCTTTGAAACAGAAAAGTAAACACAAGTATTCTCACCTATCAAGCAAAGGCACAAACCATATACTTTCATGTTTACAAAAGTAGAGAGATTCATCTGAGTAAAGGGCAAAAGCAGCTTAGTCACGAGGACATGATATGCAGCATTGGGGGATGGGAAACTGGGGGTAGCCACTAGAAAGTCCCAGATGCCAGGAAAGCAAGAGGTTCCCAGGACCCAACAGGGATGACATTAGATGAAATACCCAACAAAGGGGAGAGGAACCTATAGAGACCACATCCAGTGGATAGGCACAGTCCCCAGTTGAGGGATGAGGTCACCCACCCATCTCAAAATATATTAGCACAGAATTGTTCCTGTCTAAAGGAAATGCAGAGACAAAGAATGGAGCAGAGACTGAAGGAAAGGCCATCCAGAGACTGCCCCACCTGGGGATCCATCCCATCTGCAAACACCAAACCCAGACACTATTGCTGATGCCATGAAGCGCTTGCTGACAGGAGCCTGGCAGCTCTGAGAGGCTCTGCCAGAGCCTGACAAATACAGATGCAGATGCCAAATATTGGACTGAGCACAGGAACCCCAATGGAGGAGTTAGGGGAAGGACTGAAGGAACCGAAGGGGTTTTGCAACCCCATATGAAGAACAACAATATCAACCAACCATTCCCCCCCCACCCCCCGAGCTCCCAGGGACTAAACCACCAACCAAAGAGTTCACATGGTTCGACCCATGGCTCCAGCTGCATATGTAGCAGAGGATGGCCTTGTCGGGCATCAATGGGAGGAGAGGCCCTTGGTCCTGGGAAGGCTCGATGTCCCAGTGTAGGGGAATGCTAGGGTGGTGAGGGGGGAGTGGGTAGGTGGGTGGGTAGGGGAGCACCTACCCTTATAGAAGCAAGGGAAAGGAGGATGGGATAGGGACTTTGTAGAGGGGAAACCGGGAAGGGGGTTAACATTTGAAATGTAAATAAATAAAATAACCAATTAAAAAAAAAGAAATGAGGCCATGGGTTATATTTGGGGTTTGATCCAGATTTAGTTCAGGAAGCTCTCCTAGGCCTCAAGAATGAGGCAAAGGAGCATTCATTCTCCTTTTAAGAGCGTTTTAAGAGCAAGCCCCAGTTCACCCTGTTCCAAGATGAGTTGCCAGAGATTGGCAAGCCCTATACTGAACGACCAGGCATCGCATGGAACACCATCTTTACCCTGTCATTGAGAATAGATTGTCGACCAGAACCGTTTAAAAGGTGACAGCTTGAAATGACCTTACTGTACCTTCCTCCCTGTCATGGCCCCCATAATCACATGGCGTTTCCTAACGGTTATTTTCTATTACGAGAGATGCTATGTTTTTCATACAGCTCAGGACTCAATCAAGTAACAAGCTTGTGTCCCACTGGAGGTAGTCTACCAAGCAATTATTCTGAATCTCACTTAAAAATATTAACAGGTAGGTCTGATAAAGGACAGCCATTGAGCCATCTCTATCAGATATTAGAGCAGCCCTTTTGAGGGCTCGTTTTCATGGTCTTAATAATGCCTTAGAGAGCCAAATAGAAAAGACCGGACTGAACTGAGATATTTAAGATGATCGGTAGTCTTGCGTGTGATACATTGCTATATGCCGTCTGCTTGGATAATTGATTTAGCTTTACTTACTCCCTCAACCCATGAGATTTATAACATGAATGAACTGCCGATCGGTGACAAGATAAATGATTCTAAGCCAACTTCAAAGCCATTACCAACAAGTTGTGTCCCAGTGCTAAAAACATTAGTTGGATTTGGATTGCTAGAAGCTGTATTTCAGGAGCATTGGTTGAGCACAGGAAGAGCCTCCGACAGCAGTCAACACAGCCTTCTCCTTTGAACATACCGCATATTTCTCCTTCAATATGGAACCCAAAGCTCCAAGCCCAGTCCCACTAAATACCCCAAACCTTACATTCACTGAAGGAATGGCTGACAAGTGGATCATTGGACACAAATAACAAGGAATGAGACAGAAACATGGAGGATGCCACAGGTCAACTGCCTGACCACGTGGTCATCCAACCTGAGAAGACAAAAGGCCCTACTCTTCCCTGACCTTCTCTCCTCTGCCCAGCTCTCATTCATACAAGATTTAAAATACAGCTCAGAAAATTATTCCTTGGGTCTCTCAAGAAATTGTGAAGTTGGAAGTAGTTTGCTTAAATATGGTTTAAAGTTAAGATTTACCTAGTGCTGTGGTTTGGAAGAAAATGACCTCTGGAGGAGCAGCTATCGGAAGAAAATGACCT
>JADRCH010000035.1:6561535-6574560 GCA_019843965.1 Rhynchomys soricoides | reverse complement strand
GAGCAGCTATCGGAAGAAAATGACCTCTGGAGGAGCAGCTATCGGAACATATGGTCCTTAGAAGATGGTACGATTTGAGGAATTTCCACACCATTATGAGGTGGAGCCTTGTTAGGGGAAGTATGGCACTGGGGGAGGGCTTTGGGGGAGGGCAGCCCACCCCACATCCAGTGCTCTCTCTCCATTCCGATGTGCAGCTGAAGACGTCATCTTTTAGCTTCCTGTGCTATTGATCCTGCCTCCAGCCACTTGCTGCCATGCCTCCATGCAAGAATGGACTCATCCATTTTAATTGTTAGTCAAAATGAAAAGCTTATTGTTATGTTGAAGTTGCTCTAGGGTGTAGTATTTTATCAGAGCAATCAAAGGCAGTAAATGTCAGTTTGATCCATAATGTGCTTCTTTGCTGTTTGTCTTGATCTCTCCTGTCACATGAGTGACAATTTATTCTGACGGGCACTTGGTACCTTCCAAGTCATCTTCAGTTCAAAGCACTGCTGTATTATCTTTTTGTAAGCCTAAAATATTATATATATATGTAATGTGTATATATATATACACACACACATACATGTGCATACATATGTATGTATATTTGTATGTCGGATTAGTGTTTTATCTTCAGTAATAAGTTATATGTGTAATAAGTTACATGAGAATATAAATGCTATTGGGGATTCAATTTTGAGTAAATAGTATTGATAGAAGTTAAAATAGTTGAATGATAGTTTCCATTTTCTGGCACACAATTCAGATACATATACATCAGATCATATATATCATATATATATATATATATATATATATATATATATGCTTTTAATGTTCTTTGAGGCAAGGAATATGTTATGAATTATGCACTTTAAATGGTTGATGTAATTTGCATAATTAATTTTATTGATTCTTTTATGCTTCTTTACTGTTTTCAAAGTAAGATGACAGATGCTCCTTTTAGTTCATTGTCATGTTTTTCCTCTGCAACCAAGTAGGGGTTAAAAATTCACTGGCCATGCTCTAAGCTAATTAATTGTTCATGGAAACCTCGGGAACATTGGTCAGGTTGCTGTAGGTGATTTATGATGTCTGTGAGAACGTTAAACAGACCAGAATTACAGCAGAGAATGACAACATGGCCTGGCTCAGTAGAACAGGAGGCATCAAGGAAAGAGTGAGCAGAAAACCTGCCAGAGGTAGGGAACAGAAGCAAGCAGGTCCAGGGCAAAGCTACAAGGTGGGGCATAGAAGCTATGAGGGCTGCTCATTGGGCCTTAAATAAAATGTGCCTCAACACACATTGTGCAAGGCAGGACAGCTCAAATAAAGTCAGGGGCAGGGGTACCACTTATCTGCAAAAATAACTGCAATGAAAGCTTTTGAAAACACACATTTTAGCGTTGTTATTTTGGGGTTCTAAAGACTGATTCAGAAAGATCATGTCTCTCTTGAGAACCAGTATCCATTGTGGTTAAGCCGCAGGCTATGGGATTGGCTCTGAGCTCTGAGTCAGCCAAGGGTTGACTGGAGTCTGGTTAGCCTCTGTCTCAACTTCCTCTCCTGCCCAGTTCCTCTATCTGTTATTTATAGCACTCTGGTGAGAAATAAAAACGTTTGGGTGTGGAGAGCATCGGAAAGTGGCTGGCACACGTGATCGTCACTCCTGCTACGCAACAGAACATTTAAAGACCACTAAAGAAGGATCTTTAAGACCTTTAAAGTGTTTCTCCTATTGAATTCACAAACAGTGCAATAGATGAGAGCCCCAGTGGTCACACAAGAGAAGAGCATCCAGTTTTCTATTCCAAAGTTTCATTCATACATAGGTCATTTATTTGCTATATTTATGCACAGCACAATAGTTTTACCAGGATCAGATTATAAAGCGCATTGTGTGTTTCTTGCGTTCTGAGTCTTAGGGGAGCAGACCCCTCCTCATAATTTACTTTTGTGGCCTAAGCATGTGTCACACCAAGGCCCCACCTATTGGAAGCCTCACTTTTGACCTCCTCTGGTGATGCCACATTTGTTCTCCTGCTATTATAAGCTCTTGCCCAAGATGACGTGGGGCAAAGTTTAGCTCAGTCTCTTTAATTTTAAACTCATCTGTGTCTGTCATCACGTGACCTTCATAACCACAGCTTCCGTCTGACCTGCAAGTTTAAGCAAGGACAACCTGTTGCAGGGCAGCCAAGCTGAACTGAACCAGGAGTTTGCCATGCCTTTTCAGTCACTTAGAGGGCACTTTCAGACATGCAAATGCCATAAATCTAGAGTCCTTATCCAAACGAGAAATTTAGACACAGACACAGATGCACATGGAGAAGGTGACATGAAGGGACACAGGGTGAAAATAGCCATCCTCAACTAAGGAGAGCATGGGTCTTCATCCAGAAGCTGGGAGAGAAACTTTGATCTGATCATTTCCTTCCTTCTACTCTGTGTGACACAAACAAGATGCACTGTTACACTTGGTTGTAACTCAAAGAAGATGGAGGCAATGGCGCTCACACGCATAACACAGTGGCATTGATCCCCTGCACACTGTTGGTGACAATGGCATTCTTCCCTACATCGTCATGACAGCCACATTTGACCTTTGTACTATATCCAAAGCTGTGCCTGCACAGAACCTTCCCTTTAATTTCATGCACCTTTTATAGCTCTACAAATTATTTGGCAGTCATGTCAATCAATTACTTTTCTTTTGGAGTCATTCCATAAAGAGACGAAGCTTGTTTTCTGATGATCATACCATGAAAGTTAGTAAGCATGCAATGAAAGAAAACAAATCCATAAGGATTTATTTGTTAAGAGATGAGCAAGAGCTCTGGAGATGTGGCTCAACTGGTAGGAGTGCCTGGCAAGTCTCACAAAGCTCTGGTTTCAATTTATAGAAATGGCCAGTACTGCATGAATAGCCTGGTGAATGGGGCCTATAATCCCATCATGCAACAGATGAAGGCTGGGAGGTCGGAGGTTCAAGGGTATTCTTGGACTTGAGGCCAGCCTGGAATACATGAAGCCTTGTCTCAATGAAGAAGAATAGAAGAAGGAGAAAGAAGGAGAAGGAGGGAAGGGGGAGGAAGAAGAGGAGGAAGAAGAGGAGGAAGAGGAGGAGAAGGAAGAGGAGGAAGAGGAAATAGTAATCTCATCGGCTCAGTAACTTCTGGAGTATTATGGAATGTTACTTGATCTATTATTCGTTTTCAGTTTTCAGATAGCATCTTACATAGCCCAGGCTAGCTCCAAACTTCCTCAAACTAGTCTTGAACTTAGGACCTGCCTGTTTCTCCTCAAGGGTTGTGTTAGGCATTGGCCTGGACCATGAGAATGCTTCTACTTTTAGATGAATAAAAACATGATTGTGAACTTTATGAAGGGTAAGCCTAGACCTGATTTCTGACACTTGGCTAGTGTACTTGAGGATCACATTTATTTGCATTGTCTCATTCTTTCCCTACTGGTGGCTACTATCATTCTGCTGGAGGATTTATAACCTGTGGGGAGAATCTGGGCTTTCACACAGAGAAAGTACTGCTATTCGTGAGCAAGGGCCATTGAAACAAACGTGTCACAAACTGAGGAACAATCAATATTTGGCCCTGACAAATGATCTTGTAGTTTGGGCTCATGCTTGCCCCTTGATTTCTTCCAGAAACCTCAGACTTGAGTTTAGTTCCCTTTGATTTAGCAGGTGCGTTGCATTCTGTGTGTTCAAAGCACACAGCGTTTCTCTTTTCTCTCTGTGGACTGATAATGCACTCCTGTAATCAGTGTGCCTATGCGTCACTATTTGTTGTGGCCTTGTGCTGGGGGGGGGTGTTAATCATGGAGGACTTTGAACATAAGATAAATATAACCTAGAGAGCTCAGATAAGACATCTTGGTGGTGTTTTAAAGACTCTTTCATGCACTTTTTTTTCTTCATCCCTCTGCCTCCGTCTCATTCTTCTTTTACATATTCATCATCAAACATAAGTGAGTGTCCTTTCTGAGTATGCTACTAGGTCAGTGCTGCTGGTGGGAGTCAGCAGTCAGAAGACATCTGCTCTCCGATCGCCGTGTGTTCCCTCTTCACTTTCCATTCATTTTCCTTGTTCTCTTTAATAATCACTGCCCGTCCATAACTTCCCATCCAGTTGGAAAAATTCATAGATCCGCCAAATCCTGGTAAACCGTTTGTTAACACATTACCAATTAACATTGTGTCTGCTGTGGAAAACCTATATAAAGCTAATTTGTATGTGGCCTAGGCTGATTGTACAGATGTAAGACATAGACCCAGAAAGATTAAGTCACTCACCATCCAACCGTTCATTCAAGGGCCATAAAGGAGGCTGAGGCTCCCCGTTTTCTGTGCTCATTGCTCATGATAAATATTTCTGATAGTTAAGACCATCTTCTGCTACCATCCAGTGAGCTCTAAGTGTCCCACTCAATATATTAGCATGCACACATCTGACCGCCATGTCTAGCTAGCACTTTGGCCAATTTTTTCAGTGATTGTTTCTAAACGTGATTGCATCTCCGAAGTTTCAATTAAAGACAAACTTTAAAATGTTTAAAAAACACATATGGGTTTCTTAACTAAATCCAAACCCACAGACAGAAATTCAAAGTATAGCTAGGTGACCTGCTTTGGTGGCTGCAGCTTTTGAAGTTCTGTGGCTCTGCCTTAATCTCTTGCTAAGAACATTGCACATTGCTCTAAACAGGCTTCCAGGCTGGGGAGCTGAGCATGACTGATGTGTTTCTGTGACCAGGTCAGGGTATGGTGTGAGTCGTAGCAGGTCATTGCAGGGTAGGGAGGAGTGGCAAGAGTGGGGGTGGAGTAACTAGAGTGAATTCCAGGGTAAGGAAATCAGCTGGAAGAACAGGAAGTGAAAATAAGGAATCCAAGGGGAGGGGGAGGGAATGGGGGGGGGTCCCAAAGGGGAGATCTGCAAAGGGGAAAACGTTTGAAATGTAAATAAAGTAGGAAAAAAAGAGAAAATACCCCCCCCCCAAAAAAAAAGAAAAGAAGGAATCCTTGTCTCAGATGAGAGAAAGCCTTTTCAGCTGAAGTTCACCATCTTGACTGCTGAGAATCCGTAATTGCTGGGGGTTTGGTGCATCGCAGCCTGATACTTCAGAGTACACAGCTCACAATTCCCCATTCCACTACCCCAACAATGAGAATTCCAGATCAGAATCCTGCAAACCCCACTGGGAGGCCTCAGCCATGTAAGGCACCTAAGAATCAGGAATCAGTGAGAGCAAGACAATGGTCTCTGGCTTTTCATTTAGCTCTCACATGGGTCTTGTAGAGAGCACTTGCTGTAACCATCCCTCCACCGTTTGTTCCTGGGCACCCTGAAAGGCACAAGAGAACACTGGGCATCTGTACAGAAGAAGGCCATGGTGGACTCCTCATTTCTACTACAGCAGAGGGCCTCTCACCCCCTTGCTTATGGCCGATTGGAGACATTGCATAGCATCTTCTTATGCAGACAGTCATGCTAAAGCCTGCTTCTACAATACTCGTAGCTTCCTAGTTTATGTCTTTGACTCCTGTAGACTGATTTCTGTGTATCAGATACTTTTGCTTTCTTTTACAAGTGGGTCCTTGTACCAGTTTTTGATACGTTTTATTAATGACTCTTCCTTTCCCCTGGCTTTCAAATTCCACATGTTTATATACTAAATTCCAGCAGGAAATGCCACTCTGTCACTGGAATGGAAAAAGAAAACAGCGAGTTGAGACATTCCATTTCCATTCAAATGAGAAATGTAATTTTTCCTTTTTAAAATATTTCATGGATAAAAGGTAGGTTTTGGGTGGAAATGTGATTTGGAGGTTCTTATTCAGTCAAAACAGGAGTGGAAATGTGAATTTACCTTATTTTTAAGCCAACCATCCTGTTCGACCCCTTAATGCCCATGTGCACTGTTTCCGAGTTCAGAAGCAGGAACATTGCAATGACACTTTGCCAGGTCAGCTAAAAGCTGACTTCCCAACTAGTTTTTACACATCTTGACACATGTTATGCGTGCTGGTCTAGGTGCAGCTGGCCGTGGGTGCTTGTGTGTGATGGGGAATGACACTTTCGTTGGATCAGAACAATCAACATCATTTTGATATTCTTTCTCGAATTTGCTTATGAAAATAAAACAAAACATAAAGGTTTGTAGTAAACCTTTGGACAATTCTAACCCAATGTTTGGTTGGTTTATTCATTGACTTTCGCTTATGAATATTTGTTGACTAACCACCATGCCAAATGATGGTTTAAACCAAAACTGAATGGTGAATTTACACAGAGCTCCCTCTCTTAAGTAATTCCAGCCTAATTGGAGGGTAACTAGAACCCTCATTTGGAAACATTTACTGTTGAGATCTAGCTCAAATGATAAATAGCTGTAGGGACAGTAAAGATACTAAGATCATTTAATAAAGAGGATTCATTGCTTGTCAGTCCTTTTAGTGGCTTACAGTATTGACACGGGGGGGGGGGTTAGTAAGAGAACTTAGAAACAAGACAAGATGGCTCTTTATAGCTACAAAATAATATCTCTAGACATACTGGCATGATCCAGTGACTCATGTCGTAGGCTCTGTTCCTCATGAGACTAAGAGTTGCAAGAAATACTAGTTTAATACTTCATTATCAAGACATGCAAATCATGGTGATCTTTAAAATACTCCACCAAAGAGGGTACTAAAAGCATGCTTTCACTGATTTAAAATATACTGAAGTATAATTCTTGGAAATTCTCTTAAAGCCCAATATGCCATTGGATACTTGGCAATGATTTCTTCATGAAAAAATGACCATGCCCAGTAGAAACATTTTGAAGTGTAATGACATGTCACAGTAACCTTTTGGTAGTAAGTGTTTGTATGTGTGTGGTAGTGGCTCTCACACACACAAGGCCTCACATGTACTAAGCTGGCCCTGTATCACAGAGCAATGGCCCAGCATCTTGATGATTCCTGAAATAGTACCATTGATGAGAATGTTTGGATTATTAAACAGAGTTCACGTTTAATTGATAATTAGAATTTTCTTCAAATTTTGTCTATGACAAGACGAATCTCTTTTCTAAACCTGTGTAGCAGGAATAACTCAAATATTTAAACAGGAAGTATGTTGATTATAACACATAGATGCACACCTTCAATTTTTAAATCCCAACGACAAACTTCTCTATAGTGTTGCTTCTTGAGCACCAACCTAATACCAAAGGTGGAAAATATTAGCCATGGCCTCCAATGGCAAACTGTTGTCAAGCCAGAGGCCCTAAGAATATGTGTGAAATTACCTCCAGGTGTTTTAAGCATAAAATACTCATGAAAGAAGATCCCAAGTTCAAGGCTGCCCTATGTTACATAGCATGTTTGGGGTTATCCTTAGCACTATGAAGCTCTTTGTCCAAATAAAGATCTTTTACATCTATATGCAAGAAATGTCTTCAGCCTATGTCACCAAAGAACAACCTTGAGCCCCATCACTTCCTAATTCAGCTTCCAATCACTTATATCCCCAAATTCTACCAAAGGGCCTGTGACTATCAGGACACTGGCCTCAGGACGACACACCCCAAGAAAATAGTCTTTTTATACTCTGTGTTTCCTGCATCCCTTGTCTGCATAACTGAGACCTACCTAAGGAGTCCAGGGGCAAACCTTGGAAGCTCTGCACAAGTGCACTATCCTATGGGAATCTATACTTGCTTGAAAGAAGCTAATAAGTAGAATAGAAGTTAGTGGCTGAAGTGCCAGAGAAAAGTTACTATGCATAGTGTAAGCAACCTCCACGTACCACATGGTCCTCCACCAACTTAACAAAACACTGGGTCAGTTAGTGGAGACAATTCATGTAGGTTTGCAGGCCATCGCACAAATGCCAGGCATGTCAGGCATAAAAGAGAGTCGTTGCCTGTACACTAACCGTGTATCTCTGTCTTCCCCTTGCTCACCTTATTTCTTGTTCAGGCAGTGAGCAGATGACTCAACCTCTGAGAAGTTAGGGTTCTTCTTAAGGGATATAACATTACTGACGACTTCACACCAATGTGTAGGTTGCTCAATGATATAAATCAAGAGACGTGTCTTTTAATAAATTAAGAACATACTAGTAACTATAAAACCTTGATTAATAAACAACTCTGAAATAAAGAACAGTGGAAGCAAAAACACAGGATGCTAAGATTCATGATTTTAAAAGTTCTAGATTTGTGTCCAGTATAAATAGCAAAACATCACACCCTTTCATTAAGGGAGTTTAACTGCATCAGAGTAAATGTGTTTGAATAGGCTGTATGGTTTGAGACCAGGGCCTTTAATATGTAAACTTTATGGATCTCTTTTCATGAAGTCAGCTTGTTATTTAAGAATGAACACAGACACCACTCAAGGTCCTTCTCCTCTGCTTGGGCTGATTTATGTCTCATCCTGGGTGATCGCCTAACCTTTTGCATGAAAGATGAGCGTGGGTACAAATGGGCCACATTTGAACATCTGAGCCTGATGTCATTAGAGAGCTATGGATATGCTTGTGCTTCTGTCACAGGGAGAAGAACGTCTTCTGTCACACAGTTAAAGTCATTTTAAGCACTTAAACCAAATGAGCCAAACTGTAGATTGTGGCAGGAGACACCCAGCAGAGTCAAGGGTTCAACATGAGAACAGCCATTATCGATATGGAACTGTTATTCTGACTCACTTGGAAATCATGCAGAGGGTAGAGCTGGGTTATTCCTGTGAATCAGGTTACAGCATCTTATAGTCTGAAACCAAGAAGCCATGAGCAGAGTGTTTAAGGTGTGAAGCACTCCCTATGTACGTGGAGCCAGGTGACATCCTAGCTTGGGGCTTCCAAACATTCTTGCTAAACCAACAACAGGAGGACCAACCATTTTGTTATCACATATTACGTGTCGATTGTTATAAGTAACTTTCAAATGAATTGAATTTTGATTAAATGCATTATTCACTTTATTCATTTTCAAAGCCCACCTACATGTAAACTAATTCTAAAGAACATTTAAAGGTATTTATGTTAATTGTCTTACTCCTTGCACCAGAATCCTACTTGAGTAGGGCAGACAAACACATTCCACAGGGTGACAGCATATTTTATTAAAAATGTTTGTTCTTGGCTCCTTTTCCTCTGACCCTGAATCCCCTGGGGAATGACATCGTTCTTTTAATAGAAGCGCACCTTCTGAGGAGGTAGGGCGCTTGGCTGTTCTTTCTCTAATTGCTCTTCAGCTGGTGCAGGTCTTTTCCTAATTAGCCCCTCCTAACCTTTCTCCAGTCACACACAAAGCCTGAGCGCTGTACTTTCCCTTTTCTGAACTGTGACTCATGACTGAGTATATGATATATATTTATTTCATCACTATGAAAGCGGACGCCTTCTTCAAATGCCTTACAGGTTTGGTTTAGTAGCGAACCTGCTGAAGTGACTAAGGATTAAGGGCCATCTGTTTACCCAAGAACATGGTTTAGAGAATTTGAGATGTGGGCTATGTCCCCACAGACTTCCACAAGCTTGTACAGTATCTGTGTTATCTAGCAGACACACAACTTACGTTGTACAGTTTAGGTGTACTCATGAAAACAGCTCAAATGCTGTTAGGTTAACTAGAAGCATAGCAGAGGACAAGAACTACTGGGTTCTCTTTTGGTTCTGAGATATTTTAAAATCCCACAAGCATATGCTGACACACATGCATTCCCACACGTGCATACGTGCATGCGCACGCACACACACACACATGACCAAGTAGTTTCATTTTGATAAGCAAATACATAGAAGCCCCACACTACTTCTGTCTGAGAGACTCCACTTTAGAAAGTTCAGTGCTTCACATGTGGGTAAACAAAGAATACATTATATCATGAGCTTAAAAAACAGTATTTCAGACTTACACAGAAAGCAGTTTAACACACCTCTCAGTTAGTATAAGGACAGCTATGACGCTTGGTAGCAGCGATTAAGGGAAGGACTCAAGGGGACAACACTGAATGACCACACTGCATGGAGGAAGGGCAGCCCCACGTCCAATCTGTTGCCACAGCTTGGACACATACTGTGGAGAGCTGAATGGCCTCTTGATGGCAAACAAGGGCATAAATAAAGCCACTCACATCCCACATCCTGAATTTGTGGTGATATACAGATCCCCCCAATTATGAAGCAATCAACAGCAATACCTGGCAATTTGTCTCCAAATTAAAGGAAAAAACCCGGCTCTCACCTTGCACACACACTTCAGTGGTCAGTGACAGATGCAGTCTGGGAGAGACAGCAGCTGCTCTGTTCTGAGCGGCTTAGCGCACATTTGAGCCGGCTCAGGTCCCACTCTGTTTGCTCAATGTAGTTTCTCCCATGACTCCATCACCCAGGAATGGAAACCAGGACTCTCTCTCTCTCTCTCTCTCTCTCTCTCTCTCTCTCTCTCTCTCTCTCTCAGCTCCAGT
This sequence comes from Rhynchomys soricoides, assembly GCA_019843965.1. Classification (NCBI taxonomy): domain Eukaryota; kingdom Metazoa; phylum Chordata; class Mammalia; order Rodentia; family Muridae; genus Rhynchomys; species Rhynchomys soricoides. The sequence goes on along the minus strand of JADRCH010000035.1, from coordinate 6,564,095 downwards.
GAAGCTCCCAGCTATTGAGCTCAGGTAAAAAATGCTGAGTTCTGCAAGGTTATTACAAGGTGAACACAAGCAGAAGGGGCGGGAGCGGGGAGAAGAGGAGGGGCCGTGAAGTAAAGACCCTAAACTCCAGACACCTTGCCTTTGGAGAGAGTCTACATCCCATAAATCAGAGCTGGGACAATAGGAGGTCAGAGAACAGTGAAGCTGAGATTCTGAAATGGCATCGAGCCAATCAGCCAACCCAGGGGCATGCTTCAAGCAAGGAGCTCTCTCTCTCTCTCTCTCTCTCTCTCTCTCTCTCTCTCTCTCTCTCTCTCACACACACACACACACACACACACACACACACACACACCACATCACTGGCAGACAGTCATCAGTTTAGCTACACTGATTAACTAGACAAGCTATAAAGTCTTTGATGATATTTTCCAGGTAACTGTTACCTGGAATCCGATACAATGAACACACTTGCCGGAATCAAATAATGCTTTTAAGAGAAAAAAAAATTTCTTTTTGATTCATACTAACTCATATTAAGTCTTTATTTGGGGTCCACACTGGAATTTCCAAGTCTCCCATGCTAAAGAAATAGCAGCAATGTAGGCTTTTATAGCACTGACAGAATCAATTTAAAGTTTCTTGTAAAAATTCCTACCGTTCCTTTCCAAGGGCGGTCTTGACTTACACACATATTTGAATACTGGCAGGCACCAAGCAGGCATTTCTTCTGTAACATCTAACTGTAGGCTACAGAGTGATGCAAACATCATAGATGATTGCCAAGCAATGGTTTCAAGTTTTTAGTTCTCATATATTTATGTTCTTTTAAAACCACGTAGGAGCAAAATTAGACTTTTTAAATGTTTTATGAAACACTGTTCTTAGTTACATGGTTTTTCCTACAGGCAAATAATTAGTTACTGAGCTGTACAAGGATTGCAAGAATTCGAGGCTAGCCCCACCCTTTAGCCCTTCCCCTATCCTCCAAATTCTGTTCACCTGCTGTGTATTATACTCGAGGCATCAGAATCCTGATGACTAAAGCAGGTATTTGTTGCCAGCATCTGCTTTGCCTACTTCCTGGCTGGTGGGGGTGAAACGGAACAATGTGCCGGTCAAAATGTGTTGTATATGGTGGAATCCTGGGGAAAGGGCACTTAACTGGGGTTTTCTTCCCTTCAGTTGCCCTGCTGAGTGTTGTGGCCTGTGAATTGATGGCCATTTTCGAAGACTCCTTAGACTCTATAGAGAAGGATTGCTTCAAGTGGGCTATAAATAGAGTCAAAGGTTTTATTGAACCGCTGTCCTCTTTGTAGCTGGTCTTTGATGGCAGTCCCTGTATGGCCAGAGTGAGTTAATTGTGACCTCCATCTAGGCTCTGAGGGAGAATGAACCAGACCAGTTGTAACTGTTTTGCCCATGTACATACAAGTTTCATGGTTAATCCGGTGTCCTGGTGGATTCTTGTTGGTGGGGGCTCGAGAAGACGGTTGATGGAGGGGAAGGTTGAATACAGAACGCCAAGTACATGGTTGAGTTCACTTAATAGCACAGGCATTTGGGCAGTAATGCTAACGTTCTTACAGTTACTTGTGCATTATTTAGGAGTTAGGTTGTGGGAGACACAGAGGAGGGAGCCAGGTAAAGAGCAAGAAATGAACCGATAACGTGACCCCATCTGTGTCCTATGAAATACACAGGGCTCAGAGGCTGAAGGAAGGAATGTTACCTCCATTAATTCCCATAATAACCCTAGGAGGTAGCTGCTGTCATCCCTTTCAGCGATGAGAATAATTAGCCTGCACACTGTTAACTAGTGATTAGTGGAGTTAAAATTACAGCCAAGTCCTTCATGACCCAGAGATCCCGTAGCCTGGACAAATCAGTTAACTTATTACTTTCTCAGAGAAAGAGAATAAAGTCCGGTCTTTATACGGTGAGAAGGCAGAAATGCAACTTAACAAGAAATTGTCTTTATTGCACATACAAGGCAAGTCAACTTACATGGTTTGCAATAATTTTAAGGAAAACACACTTTGATATTTTTCAGCACTGAACTAGTTGCAAAATGCAGAAAATGTGATCTGATTTTTAGGTTTTCTATATTTGTAATTATTTATGTATATGTGTGCATGTCTGTATGTAGGCACATCTATACTGAGTGTGGGTCCCACAGAGGCCATAAGAGGGTGCCAGATCTCCAGCAGCTGAGGTTGCTGGTGGTTTTGACTGGCCCCATGTGATGAGTGCTGGGAAACCAATTCAGGCTCTCTGCAAAGACAATACCTTCTCGCAATGGATGGATGAGCCTTCTCCCCCGCCCCCATCCCATGAGTAAGTTTTGATATTATGTGTCAATATTCTTTCTATAGTTTGATATTATGTGTCAATATTCTTTCTGTAGTTTGATATTATATATCAATATTCTTTCTGTAGGCTTAGTAGGGTCTTGTTTGTCATCAAATTAAAGAAACAAGTTTAGACATGTTCTCTAGAATACAATGGTACTCTCCCTTCAAAATACAACAAATCCATTTTATTTGCTTGAATGTCTTTA
>JADRCH010000035.1:6554035-6556535 GCA_019843965.1 Rhynchomys soricoides | reverse complement strand
ACCCATCATCTTCAAATCAGACATTCTAAAATATGCTTTGCTCCCTCTGAATATTTATCTGTCTCCCATATACACATATACATGTACATTACATATACATATACTTTTTATTTCAAAGCCTTTGTAGCATTTTGGGCATTAATATAATTTATATAATTTCAACATTTCACTGTTATGGGTATGACTTGATTCCTTCTAGGTTCCTGATAAATCTTAATATTGTCACACAACTGAGAGCATTTCTATTTTTCTGTTAAATTTCATTTTCAAAGTTTCTTTTAGAACAAATTTCTAGACAAACAAAGAGGAGCGTGATGCGAAAAGCTTACTTTTGAAAATGTTGTCTTTGGGAATAGCCTACATCAATGCGAAAGCATTTGTTTGTAGCGTACCAACTGAATAGAGGGGACAGCAATTCATGACTAATGGTTACAAATTTCTTGGATACATAAATCTATATGCCGGTTTGCCATGTTCAAATGTTCTAAATTTGTGCACATTTTATAATTGTATTTATTTTTCACCCTAAAACAAGCACAGATATTTATGCAAATACAGTATATAAATGAGATTTGATGCTAATGTTCTCATAAATGGGGGCTTCACTTGCACCTACCGATTTAAATGTTCTCTGGGGATCTTCTAATCACTGCCCTCAGAGAAACTGTTGCCATTCATTTGATAAGTTCCATGTTTGGATCCTTCAAAGGTTTCGAAGTGCCTGATCAATAAAGGCATCGATTACTCATTCATAATGAGATGATTTCCACGCTGTAATCACAAATCATTTGTCTCCTACCAAGACATGATTAAGCTTCTTCCTATTGTGCTCTCAGAATTTTAATAGGTTCCTAGTAGTGGTGTTTGCAATTGAACCCTGGGCCACACGCATGGGAGGCCTGTGCTTTTTCACTGGGCTACATCTCCATTGTTTAACAGGGGTTAAAAATATCGTTATTTTATTTTGGTGTGTGTGTGTAATAGGCTCGTGTTATTTTTTACATTCTTTAAACTAGGAAATAGAAAGCTATGATGAAAAGAAGTTTGAGTTGCATGTAAGTTGAACTCTTGAATTGAACTTCAGCTATGTCAAGGAATGATATCCAGTGAGGCCAAATTTTAGCTCTGTGAGTCCATAGTATAAAGTGGATGAATCCACAGTCAAATATTAAGTGGAAACAATAATAAATATTGGCCCATCTTAAGGATATAAAATCTACATATGCAGAACATTACTATATCAATACAGCCAACATTACACTACTATAAAAGCTCTTATCTGCCGCTGCTCCCCCGCCAAGTCTACTATTGTAAGGTAACTGGGAAAATCCACCGCGAAGAATCAGCAGCAGGGGTAGAAAAGGCACCAGGAGAGAAATGAGTCTGTCTCTCCCTTTTCTCAACTGAGCAACTAGCACCTGTCACTCAGGTCTCCCCTCCATTCTCCTCAACTGTCAGACAGGCACTTGGCAGACCTGGAAAGGACCGGCTCCCTGAGAACCCAAGAGGCCAGCATCACATGAGAGCCTGGGCCAAATGTATAAGTTATGTGTGGAACTGGTTTTACAAAACCCTGATATTTACTGCTAGGCTACTCCAGGCATATGCTTTGACAGGTGGCCATCAGCTCATACCTATATTTACGTGTAAAGTCAAATAGACACATCCACGAGCGCACTAAATTTATAATGGCATCTATGGAGCCTTTTACAGCGGCACTTTCCAAACTGACAAAACAGCCACCTCTTTCCACAAGGCCCATATGACGTTTCCATCAGGAAGGGTGAGGGCCAGTGGTATAGCTTAGTCACGTGGGCACTCAGCTAACCTATAGGAAGCTTGGGGTTAAGTGTCCAGCGTTGGGAAAAATGGAAAGAAAAGGAGATAAGTGAGTCTGTCTGTTGTAGTTTCATCGTCAGTGAAGACACAATGAAAGAGGAAATTAGAAACGAAGCAATAAGAGATGCAGTCAAAGGTAACTGAAGCCGACAGATCTAACTCAAAAGGAGCCAGTGGTCGGGTTTTTTTTTTGTTTGTTTGTTTTTGTTTTTGTTTTTTTTTCGAGACAGGGTTTCTCTGTGTAGCCCTGGCTGTCCTGGAACTCACTCTGTAGACCAGGCTGGCCTCGAACTCAGAAGTCCACCTGCCTCTGCCTCCCAAGTGCTGGGATTAAAGTCATGCACCACCACTGTCCGGCTGGTCGGTTGTTTTTATTTGTTTGTTTGTGTTTGAGACAGGGTCTAGTACAGCCTGGACTATCGAGTGAGTTCCAAGATAGTATGAGATCAGAATGAGCACTAAGGTAGCCTGGGCTACAGTGAGGCCTATCTGAAAAACAACAGACCCAAATTCAAAGAAAAAAGTCTTAGGGAAGATTAGTATTGTTCTCTTACAGTATCAGTAACATCTTATTAAATCAAACTAAAGAGGGACAGAGACTATGCCTCCAAAAGCTGGGAGGATGGGATGCCAGACGCAGAACCTCCTACCCCAAACACCA
>JADRCH010000035.1:6541433-6553635 GCA_019843965.1 Rhynchomys soricoides | reverse complement strand
CTCTACATTGGCAGGGTCACCTTCACTCTACATTGACAGGGTCACCTTCATTGTTCTGTTAATACTTACTTTAAAAACTTTATCATGTGTACTGATATCAATCCTGAAAATGTATTACGTTGGAAAACTGTCATTTTATATTGTATTTATCAAATGAATAATTTAATAAACATTCATATGCTTTACCATGCCCTCTTCTAACTGTAACGCAGTGTTATCTCCTGACACAGAACCCTGGAGACACACACACAGAAGGGTTAAACTATGCCCCACTCACCCCTACACATAAAAGTAAGGGAAGGCAAAAGTAAGGGCAGAAATTAAGAACGTAGTACAGTAAATTATGTGTAAGTCAACTTGACCTTGCCCTGGAAAACTGATCCCAAAACAAAACCAGACAAGTGGGACTGAACCAGACAAACCCAACAATCAACAGGTGAAGACACAGCCTATGGACTGGGAGAAAATACTTGCAAAACCATAACCTTTTATGGGTGAATATACAAATACATAAAATAATTCTCTAAACTCTAGTAAAAATTGACCGGGGATATAAGAAGATATTTCTCAGAAAGTTCACAATGGCCAACAGCTATCTGGAGCAGTGTTCAACATTACTATTTACCAGCAAAAGAGAGATCAAAACCACAGGTGAGTCCTCCCTTCAGGCTACTTGGTATGGCTTTTGTCAGAAAGACAAATTATAATGAGTGTTGGCAATGGTGTGGAGAGAGGATAGAGACCCTTGTGGACTGTTGATTAGAGTGTAAATTGGTGCAGCCATGTCAGAAGAGAATATGGGCTTTCCTCAAAGAACTAAAAATAGAGCCATGATATGATCCAGCAATCCTATTTCTGGGAATATATCCAATGAAAATCAAATTAGTATTTCAAAGAGATGCCTGCACTCCCATGTGCACTGTGACATAGTTCACAATAGCTAAGTTATAGAATTATTCTAAGTGTTCCCTGACAAATGAATGAATAAACACTATACACACATTTATGCACACACACCTCATAGATTAACATATCTGCAAAAATATACTATTACTCGGTATTTTAAGAGTCTTTGTCATCTCTTACAGTATGAATGAATTTGAAAGATGTTTTTCTGGGTTAAACGGGGCAGGCAGAGGGAGACAAATGTATGCTGTCCCTTACACTGGCATCTAAAAAGGTCAAAGCGACAGAAGTGGAAAACAGAACTGGCCGTTGTCACTTCAGGAAGGGAGAACAGGAAGATGTTGCTGAGAGGGAAGAGATCTGTCTGATAGAATGCGTAGGCTCTATGTAGCCCATGCACACTTAAAACTCTTGATCGGTTGAGCCTATAGAGGTCCTTCTGTTTGGGTTAATGCACCTGTTAACCAGCTTGACAGGAGTCCTCATTTTAGAATTTTTCCACATGTTAAAACACTAGGCCATATACTATTGATACATACAATTCCCATTCCTCAATTGTTCCAGAGAAACTGGGAGGAAGAAACAAACCAAGCAGCAGATTGTTCCTCTACATTTACCCACCACGACGAAAAAGGTTCACAGATACAAGTAACACAACTAGAGAGTCATTTAGGTTTACGTTGAAGAATTGTACCATCGCTCAAAAATTCGGAGAAGACTGTGGGGCTAACTGAGATATTGACTCGGCAGAAAAGATGCCCCTTGCCAACAGCCAGTTAGAAACTAACTACTTGGGTCAAGCCCAAGACTCTCAGAGTTTCTGTTTGATTTCTATTATACTGAATAAAATGTTTTGTCCAAAGATTGATATTCAGATAGTCAGGTCTGTCTTTCATTGTTATTGCTCCAACTAATCAAACCAAGGCGGTAGATGAGAATTCAAATGTACCCATCCTCTAGGGCACCACAGCATATCTCCCTTGTGAAATCTGACACCTGAGCTGCACCCAGGCTCTAGGCCTAGATGGGGGAGTCCCTATCTCACAGAATGAGGCAATTTTTCCCTAGAGAGCTAAAAAGGAAGTTCTCTTGGGCTGGGATTTAACCTCTGCTAAGGCACAAGACAGCAGTAGAAGAGTGTCCTAGAACATCAGCCACATAGTCTCAGAAGAGTCTGGCGTGTGAGGCAGGTCATCCTGGACAGCGTTGGTGTCCGTGAGAGATTACATATTTGCTTACTATTCTGATTAGTTTCTGTTGGCTATTATTTTAAGAACCCATCCTCGGATAGGGTGTCACTTGTACCTGGGAGGCATGTGGGCTCATGATAGTGAGAGATCACAGGAGGCCAATGCAGACTCAGAAACAAGCATTCATTTTGAGTCCATCTGCTGAAGGCAAGATGCTCTCAAGGCCTCAGGGAGAAGCCGTACGAATCTTCAGGACTGTGAGAAGCACTGGGCTCAAAGGCAGACAAGATGGCTTTGAGGGGAAAAACACCAGTTTAGCGTTTCAAGTATTGTATTAGATTCATGTAGATTCCGAAGAGAGTATGTATTCGCCATTTCCCTGAAATATAGTTGATAGAATTTAAAAATAATCCTGTCTTTAAGGTAATTTTCTAAGGTATTAAAACTCTTATGGAAACATATTTAAAATGTACCTTAGAAATCATAAGATTTATTAATTAGCATTATTATCTAAATATCATATTATGAAAAAAATGAGCAAATGACTTTTGGAACAGTAGCTAATTCTGACTTTCTTGAAGGTCTTATCGAATTTAATGAGGAGACAGATTTATTATGAAGGTAGAAAATGCCTGCGAGATCACTAGCTTTTATATAAATACCCAAGGTCAGGAAGAGCAGGGGAGAGTAGGATTTGCAAGCAAATCCCCACAATGTCCAATTTTTTACTGAAGCATTTGTAGTCTGTATAATCTAACACCTTGAGAGCAAACTTTCTTGATCTACAATAGTGGAATCTCTAGTGGCCATTTCATAGGCTTCCATATTTTGTCGTGATTAAACTTCCTAAGAAACTCATAAAAACCATAAAATATCCATAGCATATAAGACACAAATAGCCATTTAGTTCAAATTTCTGATTATTTATGGGACAATTTTTTGTATTAATTGTAGTCCTCAGAATTAGAGACAAAAGATTCCAAAATGGTTTTGTGCAGATATCAATGTCATAAACTTCCAGGTTTGGTCATGGAGAGTGAGATTATCCAGCAGATGCTGAGGGTGGTTTTGGTGTGTGGTTTTCAGTCTGTCACCTCTATACTAATAATTTAGTAGCCTTTAACTTATTTGTGAAACTATCTCAAGTTTCTAGAATTTTCTGAATCCATGTTTATCTTCCCTACATTTCTAAAAGGTAGGCTTATTTTACAGTATTATGGTACAGTATTACAGAGGAGAAAATTGTTCTTAAATTCTTTTTTATTTTTATTTTATTTTTTTCATACTTCACTTACATTTCAAATGTTTCCCCCTTTCCAGATCTCCCCACTTTTGGAGAGATCTCCAAAATCTTTGGAGATCTTTGGAACCTCCCCATTCCCTCTTCCCTCCCGTTGGCACTATGGGTGTTTCCCCTACCCACCCACCTACCCACTTTCATCATCCTTCTTTGGCATTCCCCTACACTGGGGCATCTAACACCCTCAGGCCCAAGGGTCTCTGTTCCCCCTGATGTCTAACAAGACCCTCCTCTGTCGCATATGTGGCCAACACCATGGGTCCCTCCATGTGTATTCTTTGGTTGGTGATCTAGTCTCTGGAAGTATCGAGGGATCAGGCCAGTTGCCACTGTAGCTCCCTCCCTGGGGCTGCAAACTCCCTCAGCTCCTTCAGTCCCTTCTCCAAGTCCTTCATCTGGGACCTCATACTCAGCCCTATGGCTGCTATGAAGTGACTCTTGGGTATTTTGAACTTTTGGGCTAATAATCACTTATTAGTGAGTACATACCATGTTCATTCTTTTGTGACTGAGTTACCTCACTCAGGATGATATTTTCAAGACCGTCAGAAAAATGAACATTAATACTACCTGAGGACCCAGCTATTCCACTCCTGGGCATATACCCAGAAGATGCTCCAACATGTAATAAAGACACATGTTCCACTATGTTCATAGCAGCCATATTTATAATAGCCAGAAGCTGGAAACAACCCAGATGTCCCTCAACAGAGGAATGGATACAGAAACTGTGGTACATTTACACAATGGAATACTACTCAGCTATTAAAAACATTGACTTCATGAAATTCACAGACAAATGGATGAAACTTGAAAATATCATCTTGAGTGAGGATCTTAAATTCTTAAATGTCCTCTCTAGATTACATGCAAGACAGATGATGGCTAAGGGTTTGCCTCTGAAGACTGATTTCAAACCTACCTCAGTATCATTTTACAAGCTAATGCTACAATGAGTCTAGGGAAATGACAGAAAGAGAAATCTCTTGATTAGTCTTTTACTTTCCCAGCTTCTTGCAATTTCGTTTTAACATGCCTGTCAACAATCTCATGATGACCAATGCCCTCTTGTGTGCATTGTTCCTCTGACCCGGAAGTCTTCATTCTGTTCACTCTGACCCGGAAGTCCTTAGCCTATTCACTCCGACCAGGAAGTCCTCAGCCAGTTCTCTCCAGTACCCTCCGATATGTTATAAGAAATAAGCAGTGAAGGTTCCAGGATAAATTAGAATAAATAAAGTGGACGGGAGCTAGTGAGTGGTAAATATCTTTGAGGTGTGTAAATCTATCTAGATATAACTATTTGTATTGTATTTTGGAAGTGACTATGCCTTGAATAATGGGTTAAGATAATTCCCTGTCTTGAAATTCTGTCTGTCTGTCTGTTTTTTTCTTTCTCCTTTCTTCCTTCCTTCCTTCTTTCCTTCCTTCCTTCCTTCTCTTCCATTTTTGAGACAGGGTCTCACTATGTAGCCCAGGCTTCTCATGTGTTTGGACTGCTGCATAAGCCATAAATAATACCCAGCTTACTTAGAACTCTGATTCATTACTTGAGTAACTGCTACTCACACCTTACCTTATGAATCTGTTTGTCTCCTGATGGATAGTAATTTTTTTTAACTTCATGCAACATCTTTGTTGTCCATACTATTGAACTGGAATGGTTCACTTATTCTTAACTTAAACTCCTCTCTGTATCTGACATGGAATCCCCTACATATAAGCACTGTTGGCCAATGGTGATGATTTTTATGCTGATCATCCAGTGATGGAGAACGTGCTTGCAGTGATGACTAGAGAAAGTGTCTTTGATACTGTTTGTTTTACATCCACATTCTCTCCTCTGCCCATGGACCTTGAGGCTGGCATTACCCTTTCTTGAACAAACCCTTAAACAGAGTTTGAGTGACAATTTTACTCAAGGTTAGGACTCACCTGACCTGGGGAAAGGTGGAGGAAACTGGATAACTGATCCAAGTTACCCTCTAAGTGTGGCTTCCAGAAAGAACAGTCTCTGGTTCATATATAATGAAGCATTTCTGTTTCCAATTATCTCACCTACCTTCTCTTAAAAGAAAACTGCTTTGTTGTTTTCCTTCGCTGCTATTCCTTTGAGCTCTTATTGTCTTTCTTCATTAAAATACATAATTACTGCCATATGTATTTAGATTGCAGAACAGGAATGAGAGTTATTTCTTAAAGACTCAGAATAGGACAGAGAATAGAACCGAAGTCAGAACAGTGTTAAATTCTAACCTTAGAGAGTTCATACCCTATAGACGACTTCCCTTCTCTCTTTTGGCTTTTAGGAATGCAATATTAACACAGGCAGAAGCCAGAGAGCATAGCAGTCCTTTACAGTGTGTAGGAGTCCCGTGCTCACAACCACCAGCCCTGGAAGACTACTAAATGGTAGATGCTATCAAGCCTTCTAACCTGCAGAAGTGGGATCAGAAAGCTTCTACCTGTACAACCATGAAAGAGCACTTGAGAGAACCAGATGTGATCGACTGGGGATTCAAGGGGAAGTGTTCCAGGTTTAGCGCCCTTGAGGGAAGATAGTTTACAAGGCAATGTTGCTTCCAGGTGAGTCCCAGCACCTGTAAGGCCTGAAAACAGCCATTTGTCATCCCACATTTGTCATCCCACGGGGTAACCTCACTCATCTTGTTTGCCTTATCCAAGAGGGTAACAATAAAATACAAAGTATATTTTGGAAGTAGGAGAAAAGTAGTGAATGAAGGCTGGAACATCTGCTCTCCTTCATTACAAGAAGCAGCAAGCAAGGATGTAAAACTGTCAGAACAAGTAAATAAACCACTAACTAAGGTCCTGGGTAAAGAAAACCTCTCCTACCCCCAAGAGAGACAGGTCAGCATAGTGTTTACTAAAGCTAATGGGATGGGGAGCCTGGGAACAGGGCAGAGATAAGAGAGTTTCTCTGGGGACAGAGGGCAGTGTTGTTGAACTCTGGAAGAGAAAATACATTCCAGTGTCTAGGAAGCACAGAAACTCTGGTAGGAGCCCGGGGTACTGGTGCTTGTGTGCTAAGGAGACTTATAACCAGGGACAGAATGGTGTCAGGATTCACCTCTGGGGCAGTCCTGAGTCCAGAGCATGTAGAGAAAAGAAGTAAATTATAGAAAGATTCACACAGACCCAACACGCGAGATAGCCACCTGCTCAAAGTAGCCGAAAAACACAAGTTCCAAAGCCACATGACTGGGTCTGAATGACAAAGTCTGAACATGACTGTTTATGCTTCCAGGGGACCGAGTTCCTCCATGACAGGACCCAAAGCCTCTTGTCACCATGGCACAGAGGCAGCAGAGTGCTCTTCATTAGGATGCTATGCAGGGTCAACACAGGGCATTTCAGCAGGAGACCTGAGAATTCACTAAAGAAATTTAACACAATCCCTCTCTAATGGCAGAAATGAGGCTCAGCTGAGATTAAATAATAGTGGCAAGGCTGAGTTCTGTTTATTCAGCATCCCAGTTACTTGATTTCTGGGTCTGACTAAGATAATTAGAAAAGCAATAGAATTGTTCAGCACCGGATCCAGTTGTAGAATGAAAATCGCTGCTGCAAGTTCACAATTTCACACGGGCCAACAGTGCCCCGACGTGAAGAAAGCTCCTCGGCACTCACTGAACGTATTCTTGACCTTGGGTTCCTCTGGTATGGTTGAAAAACTCACATAGTTCTCTCAGAACAATGTAACCCATGTCTTCTATTAAGTCAAGGATACATTCTATGTGTTTTCTTTTCTCTCAGCTGAATGACAGAGGCTTTATGAGGATTGATGGAGACTCTGGAAAACTATATTCCCCAAACTCCATATTTTGGAATAGCCATGAACTTTCTCTTAATCAATTCCTGAACTATGCTAGCACTCTCATTTTGCAAATGGAAAATTAAAACAAGAGACTAAGTGAATGAATAAAAACAACCATAATTCAATAAGAAACCTAGTTAAAGGTTTACTTATTAAATTCTCTTTTTTCTGCTTGTTTTAATCAGATGACAGAAGATTTATAGCGAAGTCCTCTTGAATTTCTAGTAGAGCCTCAGATTTATTTTAAACCTTTTAGGGGACAACTGGTATACCTGTGAGGATGCTGTGTACCTCAAATAATCTTCCCTTATTATGTCTTATATCTGTAGTATAATCTTAGCCCATGTAGTTCATGATGCTTAAATATTTGCACTTAATATTTAATGTTATCTAAAGTGTTTAATGTTTAAGTGTTATTTAGTTAACACTTAAATATTTAAATGTTGCTGAGAATTTTTTTTGAGGGCGTGGGGTTTTCTCTGTGTAGTGCTGGTTGTCCTTGAACTCACAGAGATCTGCCTGCTTCTGCCTTCCAAGTGCTGAGACTGAAGTCATGTGCCTACCACAGCCTGGCTTAGAGAAATATGTTTTTAACAAAGACCCTGCTGTGCGAACTGAGTTGCAGTAGTAAACCTTAGCTTCCTTGTTAGAAAGCATTTTCTCTTTACTAAGAAGTGTGTACCGGCTGGAGTACTGTAGGTGGAGTTTTCTCTTGGGATCTTTCCCAAGACTTCTACGTTTTCACCCTGAAAGGCTCAGTGGCAGACAGGGGATAGCACCTTAATTAATTCATTGCTCCTTCAGGTCAAGAGTGAGAAGACTCAACTGGCAAGAGACCTTTAGATTGAATCAGTTTAGAACAAGTGCAGCTTCTTAATAAGACATTACTGAGGAACTCAAAACATTCTGGGCAGGGAGCATTCCAACGGGATAGGCTGGCAGAAGGAAATGAATGCCTGGTTGTAAAACAGACAAGTGTGTCCAAAGAAGAGGTCCTTGGGGACTGAGACATGGCTCGGTGGGAAGTCTTGTGGGGTGGAAGCCTGCCAGCCCGAACTCAGTTGCCCAAAGTCAGCGAAAGGGAAATAAAGATGGACGCGGTGATGGACATCTATGATCCCAACCCTCATACAGAGAGATGGAAGGCAAAGATGAGAGACTGGCCAGGAAGCTCCAGGGCCAGCTTGCTTGGAGTGAGACATTGCCTCAAGCAAGGTGGAAGGGGAGAAATGACTCCCCAAACTGCCCCTTGACCCTAGTTTGCTCACTCTGGTATATAAGTATGAACATGCATCCACTTAACAACCCTCTTCAATATTTTAATATTTTAAAAAGATTCCCCCTACCAAAGAGAAGAGGAGGAGGAGGAGGAGGAGGAGGAGGAGGAGGAGGAGAGGAGGAGGAGGAGGACAGGGAGGAAGAAGAGGTCCTCAAGTTAGGAACCACACTCTTGCATCAATGACCTTCCTAGAATCCAGGATGCCTTTCCATCTTATTGAGGATTCTGTGATTCTGTGTACAGCTACATAGATAAGTCTCTAGGGAGACTTAAATTTCTAAATCGTTCTATTAATTGTGGAGGGTGTGAACACCTCTTGGTTATTTATGGCTACCACTTCCTGAAACTCAAAATAAGCCTGTGCAGATCACAGACATGTAATGAGTGCTAACAAGGTATTCATAAAAGGCCACGTGGAATAATCTGAAGTCCGAGAAATTTCCACATTAGTGCTGCGACCCACCTGAGCAAAGCATTTCGAACCATAAAGCATTTGCTGCTCACAAAGCCACCGCAACAGCGGGAGATTCACTCCTGATCAAGACAAGTTGTAATGTAATTCCCACTCAGCACAGCTGAGGGGAAGTTTTTACATTCCCCTATTCCAGATGGTGCCATTTCATCTGGTGCCATCTCCTCAGTGGGCTCAGTTAATTAAAGTCCTTACTGATTGCTAATGGCAGACGTACATAGCAAACATGACTCCAGAACAGATGTCTGTAAATGCATCAAAGCAGTGGGAAAACCATCCTGACAGTGAAGAGCTATTCCATCCCTACCACATGGACCCTCGAAGTATGGGGAACATCATCACCTTCGCTGTTCTGACTCTCAAAGAGGAGGCAAGGACAAAGGATTGCAGTGGGGGTGGGGAGAACAAGATTCTTGGTCAAAGTCTTCTTGGAAGCTTCTGATCTGCAGGAGTGTAAGGGGCAGAGGCTCGACAGCAGTTTCAAAGGCAGAGGGATTAAGATGATGCATGACTGTGATACTCCTCAAATGGCTCACCCCACGCTCCTTAACCAACTGCATCCTGGCTGTAAACTGTATGGTGGCTGTAATGCAGCTCAAATAAACTTACTCCATTTCATTCTTGCAACTGACTTAGCAGTCTATTTTAACCAGAGATAAGAGAGAATGGGTTGGGAGAATCTGTTAATTAATCAATAGCAAAGATGGTATAATGCCCTGCCTTCCCAGGGCTTTGAAGTAAAGCCTATAAAGGAGGAATTTTGTGTGATTTTTTTTATCTTGTCTGTTTTCTGGAAATTTCACATTTTTGTTCTTAAAATACAGCAAGAAACACCCCCAGTGTTGAAAACAGAAAGCTTACACTAGAGTAAAACAACACATAATAATAAATGTTTTGAAAAATATAGAGCTCTCTAAGGATGCAACATGATTTTTAAAAAATTAATTAATGGAGGCTTCTCAGAAAACTCTTAAGGTATAACATGATTTTGTGACAGTGGCTTTTAGGAACAGAAGAATGAAGAACCTTATTAAGGCTTTTAGGGAAATTAAAATTCAAAACCATGGAACAAGGAAGTAGATGCTAGTACGAAGATTTTAAAAAACCAACAACAATAGCTCCATGAACACTGTTAACAATGTCATTGAAAGTTGGCTCCGGTGTAAGCACCAGTGTGCTGTTCTGCTCTTGCAGCTCAGCACCTCAACTCCTGGGAAGAGCATGAGGAGGGGTCCATCTTAGAGGAGACCACTCTGTTTCAGTCAAGGAAAGGTTATGAGCACAAAGCATAATCTCCTATTCCAACAGTGGTTTCTACTATTTAGGAAGGTGACTTTCAAATAACTCTTTGTCAGGAACCATCCCCAACTTGCTCCTTATGTCTCTGTACGTGTAATATTTTGTCAGCCTCACCTTGAAGTTGTTTCACCTTGGCAGGGTTTGCCAAAGCAATGCAGAGGCTTCCTCTCTTTTATCTGCCTTTCCATGAAGCCGGCATCCTTGAAAATCAGATAAAATGGATTCCAAGCCAGGGAGTTAGCATCTCTGCACTGTGTTGTGGTTTGCCAGCCACCAACTTGCTTGAGGTCTTATTCAGTTTTGCTTATGCAGAACGAATGGTATGCGTTTCTATCTAATGACATCAGATGTACCGATCTATGTAACCGCCGCCATGGTGACCATCAGAACAGCTCCATCATGTCCTTAGCAGTCTTCATACCGCCCTGACATGAGCACATCAGCCTGGCAGGCTTCTGCCTCGGCTGGCATGACTCCATTCTCATCCTGCTATGGAGCCCAGGCCCCGCCTTCCATTCAGCATGGTGGTATTTTGATCTTCTTGAATTTTTCCCCACGTATCAGGAGTTTTTGTGTTGTAACACAGGTGAATAGGTATTACATTGAGAAAATAAATACCACCTGAGTAAGCAGGGCTTTGTCTTTGAGAAAATTACAACGTTTAGCCTTTTAATTGTATTTCAGCAGACACCCTTGGGTTACAAACAAATGTGATGGTAGGTGTCTTTCTTTTTTATTTTAAGTAGTAAATTTCCTGGTTTGACTGAGATAATCTTTAAGACCCGAAACTTTATAAAAATTATTTTAAGAATTAAGTTCAAGCAGATGTAAGGCACAGTTTTGAAGTATTGCAAATCCTGCATCCACTCCACGTGGCTTTGGCCTATTTAGCAGCAACCACGCTTTGTCTGGTTGGAACACTTTGACAAGGCTAAGGATGTGGCGCACTGTATCAGTAGGAATAATAAGTACACAGATACTTATTATTGTGTATGTGTGCATGCACACAGCACACAGACATGTGCACACTCTACACAGACATGCACATGCCCTGCACACAGAAATGTACACACACACTACTCACAAATATGCATATATGCACACAGACATGCACACAAACACACTGCACACAGATATGCAAACATACAGCACAGAGACATGCATACTGCAAACAGACATGCAGACACACACACTGCTCACAGACATGTGCACACAGACATGCACACTGCACACACTGCACACAGACATGCACATACACTACACATAGGCATATATACTAATGGCACACAGACAAGTGCACACACTATCCACAGACATGTACACACACACACACACAAGGCTTCTCCACTCCTGCAGTGCTCCCATCTTCTTTATTAAATCTTTGCAGTGAGCAATGACCAGAGTGTGCAAGTGCCAGAAGCTCTTTCCCACTGCCCCAGGACATTTTATAACAGAGTATTCTCAGTGAAGCACCACACCACAAACAAACATTACTAACACTCTAGAAGGCTCATTTGAGTGAGATCCAGAGGAAGGCATTCCAGAAAGTTCCATGGGCACAGCTCCAGTGACTTCTAGGCTGTCTATCTAGTAAACCAAGCGAAGCCTGGACTTCAGTGCAGAGAATGGTCTTCCTCCTGGCTGCTCAGTTCACCACAGCGAGGCGGCTGCTCCTGTCTGCAAGCCTGCTATTCTCTTAATTCCTCACCACGTGTCTCCTGGCTCTCTAATCCTTTGTTATAAGGAATGACTCTTGATCCTAAACTTCCCCTGGTCAAATCGGGTTCTCTCTGCTGATTGGCCTCAGAGTGAGACTGCGTGCCTGAAGGCTGAGCTTCCCTCAGATGTCTTCTTTTTATAGTCTAATAAATGCCACAGTTTTACCAACATTGGCTACAGTTACATTTCGTGGAACTAC
>JADRCH010000035.1:6528933-6536433 GCA_019843965.1 Rhynchomys soricoides | reverse complement strand
CGACAGTTTACAAGGAGAGAAGGATGAAGCGGCCCTGAGTGAACTGCATTGGAGGATACTACCTAAAACTGGCCTAAAAAGAAACCTCTCGAGAAGAGTTGTGTAGCTCAGAGGGGCCGCGCAGATTAGATGGCCAATGCTTTAGTTTGTTCTAGATGCATTCATGGGGGAAATCATTATATTGTGCTTTGTAAAGAGGGAGCTTGTAGTCAACAACTTCTGCTTTCTAAAGTAGCTGAAGAGAATATTCCCAATGTTCTTATCTCAAATAATTAAACACTTGAAATTACTTTTAGGGTCAATTCCCCGATTTGATCACTGCACGATGCACAGATGTATTAAAAGACAATACCACATTCTTACTATGCTACGGTTGTTAGGTTCCAGGCAACACTGAAATGTTTTAAAGCAGCTGATTGTACAGAAGTTACGATAAGGTATTGGGAGAGAAGTCATGGGGAGATCCCCTCCTCAAGAGCTCAAAGAGAAAACATCCATGGAGATACAGTCTGTCTTCTTGGCCATCAGGACATTATGCCTTTGACACTTGGCTCTTTTCATTTTAAAGAAATTCAGAGTTGGCCCACCCCTTTCCTGGTTTTGATTTACAGAACCTATGAGTGAGCAGAGAAAGCTGAGGGAGCCAGGAAAGACAAGGGTGGGAAAGAGGGTCATGGGCCGGGGCTCGGGGAAGCGGTTTTGAAGGGTTGGTTAAGGTGAGCTTCGTAAAAGAAGAATGAGACATTTTAGGATAAAGTACGAGAGTTTTGAAAGATATTGCTATAAACTCTGAACCAGAACATGTTGCAGGCTTCAGGACTGGATAAGAAACAAGTTCCAGCTCCTGGACTTTGGTGAGGCACGCGGTAGGCGCAGAGCTCTGGAGTGACTTGGCCGTACACAAGGGGCCTTGCAGGCGCAGAGCTCTGGAGTGTTGGCCGTACACAAGGGGCATTGCGGGCTTCCAGTTCTTTTCCATGTCATTGATTTAAGGATGCTTCCTCCAGACCAGATTCTGAGTTCTCCTGAGCCTCATATGCATGTTTTTAGAGAAAGTGGTTTTTAGCATTGCTAGAACCTTTATTTTTATCAGAATATGATGCTAACTCTTCTCATGTTTGCATTTTTGTTTTAAATGGATTTGAAGATGAGTGAAAACTAAGTTTGTATTACTATCAGGAGAAGCAGAAGCGCCATCTCATTTATTCTTATTTTCACTTCCAATGTCTTTATTGGGAGTTTTGTGTTTAAGTTTCTATTCTTTTAAATTTTATTTATTAATTTATATTAATTTATATTTTATGTATGTGCATGTTTTGTTTAAATGTATGTCCCTGTACCACCATGTGGATACTGGGAATTGAACCTGGGTCCTCTGGAAGAGCAGTCATTGCTCTTAACCTCTGAGCCATTTGATGTGAATGAGCATGTAGTCCTCAGGATCCGTTCCAGCTCCTTGTAACTCCAGCCCAGCCCCACCGTGAGCTCACACATGCGATCCTTTCCATTCGGTCGCTTCCTGAGCTCCACTGAGCAATCGGTGCTCAACGCTGTGCATTGCTGACAGTCTCCACCTTTACACATGTCTGCATCTCTGTGTCCGCCTACCCGAGGTAAACTGCAGAGGAAGGACTGATTTGGACTTGTGGATTCAGAGGGGTCCGTCCAGCACAGAGGGAAGAGCGTGATGGTACAGCTTAAGCAACAGCAAGTGACGACAGAGAGAATGCAGTTACCATTTTTCTCTTTTCCCACTTTAAATCCATCCTACGAGAAAGAGACAGCCACATTTAGAACGTGTTTTGCCCACTTAGTTAACTGTCCTTAGACGTCCATCCACAGAGACACCTAAACCAGTGCTGTGCTAGCCTGTCAATAGGCAGTTTTCATTCCAGTCAAGTGGAGAATCAAGAATAAATGTCATAACCAATTTTCTGTTCCACGTTGAAGAGTTTCTTGTTTGTTTGTTTCTGCGTTGACTTCTGTGCCAGTCAAGGAGAGCTCAAGCATCCTGCGCTGAGGAGCAGCTCTATAAAACAGTTTATTTTTGAAATAGCAGTTGTGCCATGTAGGTTATCAAAGGCCGTGTTTCATCAAAGGCATTTAAGGACTCCAATATGTGTCTCTACTGCAAAGAGCACGGGGAAGGATATGCAGTAACCTGAAAAGGGATGTCCATACATACAGATTGCATGTAACACTTCTCACTAAAACAAGTTACATCAAAGAAGAGGGAAGTTGGCAGTCTTCCGTGCTTGGAGAGGTGAAGCCTGGAAATATGTACTGAAACAACTCAAAGTTCCAATACTATTTAATGCATATAATCTATTATCTGGGATCATGTCCTAAATCCTAATTATTAGATGCTAACATTTGTTTTCCTTTTAAAAAAGGAAATTTGTTATTATGTGTGTAAATATGTGTCTATGCATAGATTTGTGCACATGAGTATAGTATTCATGGAGGGCTGAAGAAGTCGCTGGATCTTCTGAAAATGGAGTTGCTGATGGTTGTGAGCTTTCTGGTAAGGGTGCTGGGAACTGAAAATAGGGAAAAGCCGCAAGTACCTTTATGGCTGAGCCACCTCTCAAGTCTCAGATGCCAATATTTTTTACCCATACCTCCTAGTAGATGCCTTAGAGGAGACTTTGGCTCTATGTATGCTTATGAGAGCCCTAGAATTTCTAACAATATCTAACACTGACGATATGACCATCCCGAGAAAAACCCAAGGGACCCATAATGTAAACTTTCAGTTCTAGCCCTGCTCACTTGAGACAATGGGCCTCACATACTATTTCACAGAGTCTTCTTCCCATGACTCCTTATCTCTCTACTGTCACAAGAGCTAAGCCCATAGCAGGACATTTCCAGCACTGGATTCAGTGTGCTGCATAAGCCTGGCACTGGTTCCTTATAGTCTTTAGTGACAAGGAATGCTTCCTGGTTCACGGTTAATTTCTTGCTTTAGTTATTTGATGTTCTCATCTCTTCCATCCTGGTTGAGAAAGACCAAAATCATATGTGAACCAGTCACACTGGACTTGGCTGCAAACAAAAGGCCGTGACGGGAGCGCCTGGAAGAGTACTTATTCCCGATTCCCTAGACTGACATATTTCTCAGTAGAGACAAGAGCATATACTGTGGCCATGGAAAATCTGGGAAACTGGAGCACTTGAAAATACCATTTACACTACATCAAACTGGAGCCCACTCAGGCAACGTAAATCTTTCCCATATGTGACGGCTGCTTGCTGCCCAGCTTCCAGTCCTAAAAGACACTGCAAACAGCCAACACTCCTTTTAACTTCTAGCTGCAGCCTGCAGCTGTCTTTATGCTGGCCGTTGGAAGGACAGTTCTCTCATAAACTGGAGAGATATTGCTCTTTGGGAGGAACAGCATGATAAAATTTTGCATTGCGGGTTCAAATTGAAACCATTTTTCCTATCTCTGGCCAGGTCTGAAACACAATAAAAATAAATTGCCTTTAAAATTGTAGATACACTAAAGCTAGAGAGGACCGTAGCATAAATAATCTGCTGTTCTGTCTCCTATCCTAAAAGTCTCAATGTTTTGACCCAGGATATACTTACAGAAATCATTCTAATCCTCCCTCCACAAGTCAGGATACATGGCACGATAGTGATGTGTACGTTCTCATAAGGAACAAGAGGTTCCACAGAGGGATATGGTGGTCATTGAATTATCGCACTTCCCAAGGCATTAGGTTCACTTACAGAAGGGTATCTCTAGTGCTGTCTTTCTTCCACCTGTATCACCCAAAGCATTTGCTAAAGGGCACAGCCCAGAGCCCCACCAGATTAGCTGGACAAGACACTCTAAGAAAAGGCAGGAGAGTCTTTATCTTATGTTGCCTGGGTTACTTTCATATCTGCTTAAAAATAGAACCTAATACACAGAGATTTATGGAGGATAGGGGAAATGGATATGCAAAACCAGGACTTCAGAAAACAAGCCAGAAACACAGAGGCTGCGCAAACAGGCATTCTTACCTGGGTGTTCAGGTGGGCCACACATCAATATGGTTTGGAGGGTGAAATGTATTGGAAGTAGAACTGGCATTCTTGAGGGAATTCTGATGTACCTTCACATGGCTTGTCAGAGATGGCACTAGCTCTCATGAGAATGTACCAGAAGAGCTAACACTCATTGCCTAGCCTAAGGACTCCAGTGGCCTGGCACAGACACCACAAAGACAGAATACGGTATGCTGGCAACACACTTGGGTTTTCCGTTTGGCTTCACAATTAATTCAGCTTTAACCCAGCTGCTGTAGGTTTATCATTTGCTTCTATCATTAAGTTGAATTTTTGTAGATTTAGTTCTTGTCTAGCTTCCATTGCCCAGTAGTTAATGAGCCTGGGTCTCACTCTTAAGTGGGTGGGTTAGAATAAGCAAGCAGATATGCCACCCCTACAATGACAACTCAGTCCTATTCCTATCCCCACTGTCTGCTGACTGGTGTCACAGGGCTGGACTTACTTAGTACACCACTCTCTTTGACTGCTGTTGAGTTCCAGGGTAGACTCATGTTATAATGCATCTTAACCTAAGCAACAATCCTTTAGAAATTTTAGTTTCTGTGTGGGTGTTGCTTAAGAGAACACCAGTAAGGCACTGATGTCCTGGGAAATCAGACGTTCTAGGAATGGAAACCAAACCCTGAATCTCTTGCCGGTTGTCTAAAATGAAGATTCCCCCATGAGATTGGTCTTTTCATCCCTGCATCTCACTTCTGTGATCGGGACCTTATCACATAGATTTTTACATTAGGTCTTTTAAGCCTTGAAATCCCCTGAGTGTCAAAGAAAATGTACACTCTGCACTTCAGAGAAAACTGTAAGCTATTATTTTGACACCCCAACTTTCTATAGCAGGCAGCTAAAAGTAATGTGTTTAAGTTAAAATATTGGCATGCTGAAGAATGAATGTTGGTTCTACAAGACCAAGTGTATGAAATATAGTGTTCTTATTCTGTTCTCTACCATAAGCAGAAACTCAATCTAGGGATTTCTTTTAACTGAACATCACCTGGTATCAGGAACATACAGTGTTCTTTGTACATCCTGGGAAGAGGAGGATACCATGATCTTCATCCTTGGAAGACACGCATCTCTGGAATTCATCCCACAGACCCCAGATCGGGTCTTTTTGGTCCTGATAATTAGATTCCTGCTAGTTTAGTTATGACTTCTGTTCCTCTCAGGGCTGCACAGAGGAGGAGGGGTAACCTGAGAGAGTGCTCTGGACCTGTCTACTGAGATGTTCATTTCTGATAATTACACCATGAAAGCATTAAAACATGATTTGAGGTTTGAATCCTCCATGTACCCTATATAGAAAGTGGTTTATAGGTTCCTCTGATGTTAGAGCCAATCACTTTGGTCTGGGTTTCCAGTTTTGCCTCCCATTAATTCAACAGGCAGAAAGAAGGACATGGGCTTTACTTAGTGCCCTGCTCCCTCCCAGCACTTGGTGGCTTTTGATCTCATCTTTAATTTTTCCCTGTCTCCCATATCAGACAACTCTTGTGCTCTTGGGTTAGAGTAAAAAATCTCTCTTTTTGTTGTTGTAATAAGTTAAACTTTAAATACTAAGGTCTTCTAGGCTGGCCTTTTGAAATAGTGTTGCAAACAAAAATATCCCAAACTCCAAGTTGTTACAAAAATATCCAAAATTCTTTTCTGAATTATCCTTTTTCCTGGAAGATAGTTATCGTAAAAAGAATGAGATGTTAGCAAAGCCAAAATGGAATGGGTGATAGCATAAACTAGCATTTCAAATAGCTATGATTTGGGCAAATCAGGTAATGGGACAACAGAAACTGTGACAGCTAGTAAGGTAGCAGATAACATTTAATGTGACACTTAAATCATTGCTACTTCAGTAAGAAATATGAATCAGTAAGAAAATATATGTCAAACCAAGACACTGAGCCATGCTGCTATGTATTCTGCATAAATGCATGTCAGACCGGATGGATACACAGCCGTGTCTGACAGCCACTCTGGAGCAGTGTTGGACCTCACTTTTTGAGATTTACTTTTAAGGTACCATCCTAACTATTGGTCATCAAAGACATAAGACAGAGCTGCTGTCCTCTGTGAAGTTACAGTCCAGCTGAGCAAGGGCAATGGACCAGATAAGGAGCCGTTCTGAAAATGAAGGTCTTGGTGGAGCGCCAGGGGAGAGAAAGGGTAGGCAGGTTGGGGAGAATGCGTCAGAAGACGTAACAGTTGCTAGGCAGACAAGATCTAGGAAAGGTCCACTCTGGTAAAAAAACAAAACTAAACATACAAAAAACAAACAAAATAAAAAAGACAAACAAAACCACCTGCACATGGTAACTCACATGGGAAGACAAGGAAACGGAGAGCCAAACCTTCACATGAGAGAGAAGGGAGAGGCAGAGGCAAACCTCTGCATTAGCCATGACTCATGTCAAGAGCTTTATCCTTAGCTCCTTCCACCATGTCTTTTATGCATTGTATAGTTTATAAAACTATAGAAACAGAGTTTCAGAGTATGGAACTTTTATAACACAATACTGGCATCACTGAGATATACAAGCAAACCTCCAGCATGATTTGCCCTACTTTGGAGAACTCTATGTTACCTTAGGAGGTGCACTATGTGACGAATCATAAATACTTCTTCATTTTGTTATGCATACCACTGACTCCTGTCTCAGACCCCACTTAGGCTTAAAATCAAGCATACACATGCGTAAAAGTCTTTCTGTACTGGCAACACACTGTAGACTAGATTCTAACTCCTCCTGGCACTGGAAGATGGGTGGGAAAGGAAAGAAAGCACTCTTTTTTTCTGTTGTAAGTTTAAGACTATGAATTAATATTCCAAAAGCCTTCTGGTATGAACACAAAGCCCTACAGCAGAAAACCACTTCAATCTTGTTATGTGACCATCGAGAGCTCAGTTATACTGGTTTGGGTAGTTGTGATCAGTTGAAGTAAGTGAAGGCTTAGTTACTATGCCTTTAAGACCCCTAGCCAACTTCCTACCATATGTATGCAGCTTGATATGATAAGTAATTTACAAATTGATTAGTGAAGTAAAATGAGAAAGAGAATTCTGGTGCTCTGGAACAACTGTAGTGCTCTCTAGGAGGAAGCACTGAGAAAGGTATTAACCACAGCCTCCGGAAACCCAGACTGACTGCAGGCACAAATGGCCATTCTATCTACCTAAAGTGGAAGGCACGTGTCACGTCACAAAAACTTAATTACCCCAAGAGTCTAGGATAAAAGTATAATGAACATCGTAAGTGCTCACAGTGGCTTTTACTTTCAATTTAAATCTGATCATGGCACTCTATGGAGTCGTTTTTAAACTCTTGTTTGGTTGGTTGGTTGGTTATGTGTGTGTGTGTGTGTGCGTGTGCGTGTGTGTGTGCATGTGCGTGTGCGTGCGTGTGTGCGTGTGTGTGTGTGTGCGTGTGCGTGCGTGTGCGTGCGTG
>JADRCH010000035.1:6513426-6528923 GCA_019843965.1 Rhynchomys soricoides | reverse complement strand
GTGTGTGCGTGTGTGTGTGCGTGCGTGTGTGTGTGTGTGCGTGCGTGTGTGTGTGTGTGTGTGTGTGCGTGTGTGTGTGTGTGTCCTATATCACAGTGTGTGGACACATGAAGGGACACAAAGCCAACTTGAGGATGTCAGTTCTGTCCTTTCGTTCCATGGAAGATCATCAGGCTTAGCAGACAACTGCCTTTACCTACTGAGGCATCTCGCCTACGTTGATTCTTAAATTCAAAATAGTGGCAGTAGAGAGTCTGCAAATGAGATGATGTCATGTCCTACATATAGGTTAATCAGAGACTCTCCTCACTTGCTTTATGATTCTTAGACTGCATCATGAACAATAAAGAAAGAAAGCCACACACAAGCACTGAACAAAGGAGCCTTACGATTGTTAAAAAGAGGAATAATTTTTACTTTCATTGCTACCCTCTTCTTCTTTGGAGATTTATCTTTCATTGTTTTCTACGTAGGAGTCTTTGTCTGCATGAGTGTCAATGCACCCTATGTGTGCCTTGTGCCCACGGAAGCCTGAAGAGGGTGTCAAATCCTCTAGAAGTGGAGTAAGGGATGGTTTGAGCCACCATGTAGAGTGCTCTTAACTGAGAAGCCATCTCTTCAGCCGATGCTCCTGTTTTTGGAAAAAAATGGCAAGAGATCCCTTTGGTCAAAATGAATCCTCTTAATTGTGAATGCCTAAGTGAATGAGAGCTGCACAGAGCACTGGAGCAGGCACAGAGAGGGGTTGGAAATAGAGTGGCCTTCCCATCCACTGATAATTCTGCTTTTAGCCGAGGAAGCTGAGGCTCAGAACGACTGGGGATCGCACAATGCTGACACATGTAAATGCTCTAACAAGAACTCAGACCCTGAATTCAACTCAGCAGACTTTGTTCTTGCTCATCTATTGAGAAGTTACCGACACCTTTGGTTATCTGTCTGTCTGTCTGTCTATCTATCCAGCCAGCCGGTATCTGTTAACTATCTTGTTTTTAAGTTGCTACACAGCTAGATAGATGGTGAGAAAACCTTAGAGAAAGAACAGCGATGAGGCAAAAACCTAACAAGGGATAAGATAACTAAATGTTCCCCAAGGATGTGACCATGAGAATAACGAAGGAAATGTGTCACCAGCATAGCTTTTAACACATGATAACCTGCACGTGGCAGCTCACTTCCTTAATCCCAATGCTTGGAAGTCAGAGGCAGGCACATCTCTGAGTTTGAAGTCCTTGCCCTAAAGAGTGAGCTAGTTATAGGTTACACGTGAACCATGTACGAAAATAAAAAACAAAACAGCCTGGGGTGATTAGTGTCTGCTCTCTTGTGAGAGCGGAGACACACAGTGAAGGGGGGTTTTAGTGAGGGAAGCTATGGAGAGAGAGGCAGCAGAATTCTGGGATTTCAGAGCCCACATTAGTGAGGAAACTACCCAAGGCTATGCAGTGTGGCTGACATCCAGTTTCCTACAGAGCTGGGCATCCAGATATCAGGAAGGCACACACCATGTCATGATACCCTTCATGACAACTCACATAAAGCTGAGGACAGAGTTGCTGAGCAGTTACCTAAACTGGCTTGGG
Source organism: Rhynchomys soricoides (assembly GCA_019843965.1). Taxonomy (NCBI): domain Eukaryota; kingdom Metazoa; phylum Chordata; class Mammalia; order Rodentia; family Muridae; genus Rhynchomys; species Rhynchomys soricoides. The sequence goes on along the minus strand of JADRCH010000035.1, from coordinate 6,527,340 downwards.
ACTGAAGCCACGGGACCAGGTGAAATTTTCAGAGGAAGAAAAGCTGTGGAAGAAAATAAGACAGAGAATTCAAATCAGGAACATGGGAAGAAAACCACTGATTGCTGCAGAGGAGGCAGAGAAGGAATCCATGGACAAAGGGAAGCAGGGACAAAATCCCCCATGTCAAGAGGCAGAATTATGGCAAGGAGCCTGGCCTGAGAGAATAGTATGAATGGAGAAAACAGAGGGTAAGAACAAAGACAGAACCCAGCTGAGACTTGTCACCGAGCCAGCCATTCTCCGCAACCTTCTTCAGGTAATTTTTGCCCTGTGGTAGAATTGAACGCTAGACTCCAAAGCATGACGGCATAAGAAGGAAGCGAGGAAGCACAGACAGAAGACAGACATTTTTGCTGGCACAGAGGAGAGAGTGCATGGCTGAGTTGAGTGTTCGGCATTTCAGTGCAACAGAGGCCAGAATGTCGATTGCACACTGCGGAAAAGCATCGTTTGTGAAACGAGTCTTAGTTCTGTCTTCAAAAACATTTTGTTTAGAAGTTCCATAAACACCAGTGGCTCAGGAAATGCCTTAGCAAATATTCATTAACAGAATGGCAGCTATTTTACAAAGTTCCCATAGCTTTAAATGTTTATCACTCTTTGTGTAAGAGAGACTTCTGGCATATAGACTCTTGACCCCTTCCTTGGAGGAGAGAGAGAGAGAACCCTTCCTTCCCTTGGGGATTTTCAGGGAATAGAGGACATGAGCGACTTCTTACTCAGAGTGGAGGAAGTTGTGCTGTCTCTTCCTGTCCTGTAAATCTATCCTTCAGATAGTTGGCCTCTGTGCGGGACAGAGATGGTAAAGAGAGAACATAGACATATAGGAACTAAGTGAGTCACATGGTTACAGACTTTGTTCCCCTATGCTGTTATTTTTTTTTGAAGGACTTGTTCATTTCAACTATTCCTTCAACATAACCAAATCGACAAAAATCCTTTGTGAAAGAACACACAGATCTAAATTTTATTCCCAACAGAGCAGGAAATGATATAGACTGTAGTAACAGGAAATACGTTCTGTTGTCTACAGACAGGCAGACAGGCTTAGAAACGAGCACACACAGCGCTGACCTACTTTGTTGTTCTCTGAAGTGATACAAAGTTTCACTTTGTAAAGTGAAATGATACAAGGTAAAATGACACAAAGTTTCCCACAACGTTTCCCACAAAGTAAACAAAACAAAACAAAACTCCCCAAAAGCTAAGCAGCATATAGATTCCCAGTCTATAGTTCTGCTTTTAAATTCTTAATTACAGATTTCACAGAAAGTTTAAAATTCCAAATTACTGTTGGCTAATAGCAAAATAGCAAAAAGTAATGGAGTGTTGGCATTTTAGTGTGAATCACTTGTGAATCCCACATAATGAAATACACAGTGAACCTCAGGAGTGTCTGGGTTGTCTTATTTGTTGCTACCTTTAAAGGCTTGAATTGCATATTTGTTTAACAGATGTTTCTCGCATAACCACAAAATGAACCATGATCTTTGACCACATCACCTCTTAAATTATCCAAAAGCCCTATTTATATTACACCAAGGCCAGTAGACAAGGATGTACTTAAGTTAACTTAAGCTCACTTTCTGAAGGGTTGTAACTCAATGCAGATTTTTATGAGAACGTAACAGTGATTTCTTCCCTGTTTAACACCTTCAGAAACCCACAGCATTGAGTATGATTGCTATTTATGAAATATAAGTCTTGTTCCCTGAATTCTAGTTTGGAGGGAGATGGATCCTAACATTTCTGGAGAACCCTCCTAAGTTTAGGCTGGAAAGGACTGTTTAGGAGTACAAAGATGCTTTAGTTTATTTAAAGTGGCTTCTTTCCTTTCTAGTTTAAATTAAATTAGTTCAGTGTAAATTAAATCCTCTCAGGTACGTATTTATTCACAATTGCTTTGAAATTTTAGGATTCTTGCCTTGTGGCACTAAAGTCCCTGTTGCCAAATGAATTTGTATGGCAATTTTTCTACAAAGGTATGAATGTGAAAATTAAATTTCAATGAAAATGAGCCCACGATAGGAAGCCCAGCTCTGGATCATATTTCCAATGTTGAAAGCCTATCTTTCAACTGGAACAGCACTTTCTTACAAGCAAAGTCTTGCTATTGTCAAACACCAATAGGGAGCAAAAGCATGCAAAGAGATTCTAGAAAGTTCCAAACACATGCATGTCCAAAGTCACTGTTACAACCAAGGAGCTTTCCTCAGGAATGGAACGGAATTGGGAGATGGAAGAGTTTTCCATCGACATGGTTCTGGAGGAAGCAATAACCAAATAACTGGCCAAGGACTCAGTTTAACATTGAGTTAACAGCTATCATGCATTCATATAGCTTCTTTGTCTGCCAATAGCTCTGCTTGTTTATTATGGGGGGGGTGTTTTTGCGTTCATGTGTGTGTATACGTGTGTCTGTGTGTGTTTATGTATGTGCGTGTGTGCACATATGCATGTTTGTGTGTGTATAAAACTGGATTAATGAAAGTGGCTACTATCATTCTCAATATCATTGAGAAATCAGTGACTCAGTCTTGTTCTGAAATTTAACATGAAATGTTAGAAGATAGAAAACCCAAATCCTCATATATTCAACACAGAAGGTCTATAAAATGATTTTATGCCATTTTTCATTTTATTAGACTTTACAAATAAGTTAGAATTCACTGAAGAAGCCCTAAGCATCATCCACACAATTACCCTGTATTAACTATTCCCTTTCCCCCTAAACATGGTCTCCACACAGAATAGCACACACCAGGAGTATTTTTTTTTTGTCCTTAGGCTTTGCCACAAACTATCATTATGCTCTTCCCAGCTATATGTACACGCGAACCGCATGCCTCTGAATGAGTCTGACTAACACACTTGAGCTTGATTAATATTAGGTCCGTCCTGGGGGGACTAATTACTCACAGATTTCTTGACACATATCTCCAGGAACTTTATAGGAAGGAAACCGAACGGTACTTTTTGTATCAGAGTCAGGGATGTGTTATGTATTCCAGACCAGCCTCCATGGTAACCTCTATTACAAACCATAACTGAGAAGTTGGGTGTGAGCCAAACATCTCCCGAGCACCCAAAATAGATGTCACCGTGCCTGTGCCTTATTCCCAGAACAGAAACGCACTGCCTCGTATTCATTTATTCTTTTATAAGTTTGCTTGCTCTGTTTCGTTCTCTTCCCTTGTATTAACCAATAACTAATAATTTTAATAGAATGGTTGAGGCTGAAAGGAGTTGATAGAGACATGTAAGCTGTCTTTATGAAGAATGAACATAGAAAGAAAAAGCTAATAAAAATAAAAATGGAATCCAAAAGGTATACTGATTATGTGAAATTTCAAGAGAAGGAAAATCCTCACACACAGTGTGAGCAGCACATTGCACAGGGCATCACACTGCACAAAGCATCACATTGTACACACTGTTACACTGCACAGGACATCTATCACACTGCACAGGGCATCTATCACACTGCACAGGGCATCACACTGTACACACCATCACACTGCACAGAGCATCATACTGCACAGGGCATCACACTGCACAGGGCATCACACTGCACAGGGCATTCATCACACTGCACAGCGCATCACACTGCACACATCACCACACTGCACAGAGCATTACACTGCACAGGGTACCACTGCATTACTTAAAAATGTGGTCATGTGTGCACATGCATGTTCATTAGCATGTGTGTATATGCTAATGCTTAGTGTTCTGGAAAACATAATATTTTTTTAGTTCCCTCCAGAGAGACATACAGAAGATTTCAGAGAGGGAAATATCTACCAATGGCTGATCCTTTCAAAAGCATATGGCATATTTAGAGGCCAATGTGAAAATGTCAATTCTCAGAAGCCCGTGTCTCCATTTCCTGTTTCCAGACCAGCAGCAGATATTTCTAGTTGGCTGGCCAGACCTCAGGGTTAACAGTAGCATTTCAAATGACAGACACTCTCATGGTCCATTCTGTCAGCCTCGTTTTTAGGCTGGACTGTTTCCTTCATTCGCTATGGAAGAAACTGCATGGGTTAGTATCTAGAAACTAAGTGTCTGTGTCAGGCGTGGCAGGGTGTTACTCCTTAAGGTGAATATAATTAAACTTTCATAAACTTTATTTTATTTTTGTTACAGAGTTCCACTGACTTCATATTCCCTATGTATGTGTGACCCTGAACTTCCAGTCCTTCTGCTATCCCTGCCAGAGAGTCAGGAATACAGCCTTTCACCCCAACACCCGACTTATGCAGCTTATGCAGGGATCATGCATGGTAGGCAAGCACTTTAGCAACAGAGAAAAATTACTTTAAGTGAATTAATAGACTTGCCGGAATTTGCCAAAAGAAATGGCAGCAAAAGGAAGGAAGAGTTAGCATTACCAGTTAAGTAGAGATGCAAACTAGTGGTAAAGGCCTAATTTAGAAGTCTGCTTTTCAGATTAAATCTTGCTCCGAGCCTGAGTGAAGCAAGAGTAATGTCCAGACATGCTGCCACCTCCTCTTCTTCTGGGAGGGGCTCCATATCGATTCTATAGTTGAAGTTGAAGATGTGTTAGCCCCTCCCCCTCAGTTAAGGAAGTCAGCATATGCCACCAATACAACATATACAATAAAAGTCGAAGGTCATACATGACTAGACTGGACCAGGACAAGGCTGAAGAACACTTTTGGATAAATTGACAAAGATCTTTCGGCTCCAGAAAACTAAACAATCCCGGCAGCTTCAACCATTAACAGTCACAAAACTGTACGGCTAAAACCCAGACTATTTTCAAGATTGTCATTTCCTCGCAGAAAGGAGAAGAGTAAAAGGAAAAACAAAGATCAAATGCCCATAGAACACTTGTACCCAAAACAAACGGAACCCCAGGATTTCAATGAGGAAAAACAGTACCTTATAAGTAATTGGTCTTGTCTACACACAGCTGGTCCCAGAGTCGACTCGTTTAACTGTCTACTGCCTTCACTTTAAAGTTAATTCTGTTGGCAAGAAAGTGCAGAGCTCGCCTGGAAAATATTGTTTGGATATAAACCGTTCCTTGCAAAGCACTGGTAGCTATATTTAAGTTTTCTTTTAGACAGGGCTATAAACTCTTCCTGCAGCTAATTTTCTTCCTCCCCCCCCCCCAACTTAGTCAGTATCCTCCCATCCCATATATTGAAGAAAGAGACAGAGAAACGGAGTGGGAGGGAGACTTCTGTAAGGAAATATACCTTAAATAATGTAGTATTTGAGCATTTGGAAAAACAGAGCACAAAGAAGATGAATGAACTGCAGCTCACCAGGACCCTGAAGCCTGGTGCTTTCTCATTCTGCTAATAAGGAAAGTGAAGTCCAGAGAAAGCAGAAAGTCTGATTGAACGCCGTCAGGCAGCTCGGTTGTCCGTGGCCCCACTAATAGGTAAGGGTTCAAAACTACCAGCTCAGCGATGGCACAGCCCTGGGCACCTGTGAAGAAGTGATCTCGCTTTCCTCTGCATCATTATAAACCGAGCCTTTAAAGGCATTGGCGGGAGCAGGAAGACAATTAAGGTGTGAGAGCCATCTGTCTCAGAGACAGCATCTCCCTTAGCTTCAAAACCCTAAATACTGAAAGTCCCTCCCCCCAAATTTCTGCTCTCTTTGTATACCTAGGGAATTATGTTTTTCCAAGAGAGTTTTATGATCCATAACTCTTCCTTTTTGATGGTTGTTATTACCTTTAGCCCCTATGGAGCCCACTCCAAGAAGGGACCCTCAGAGGAGAGGGATTAGCTCTCATCTGTGATCCTTCTGCTCAGCATCAAAGAGATGCAGTTCTTATGGCTCCTGAACTAGAAACATCTTGACTCTTTGTGTAGGTTCTATGTGTGCGCATGTCTGTATGTGTGCACAGGTGCACATGAACATGTTGTCTGTATAGAGGGCAGATGGCAACATGGTCTTGAGACAGCATCTGGCTTAGAGCTTTCTGACGTGAACCAGTGAACTCCAGGGATAAATTCGTCTCTGCCTCTCCAACACTGGGGCTACAGGCTCAAGGTACAATGCCAGGCCTTTAAAAGCATGGCTTCTGGAGATGGGGAACAGACCCTCCTGTTTAGCAAGGACCTTACTGATGGAGCTAGTGTCCCACCTCAACAGGCTGACTCTTCAACATCTTTTTCACTACACATGCACATTTGTTTAGTCATTTGTGATTTATGTGTGCAGTATATGTGTGTACACTTGTGTGAACACAAACTCAGAAGCCAGAAATTGAAGTCTGGTGTTTTTCTTTATTGATTACATACATCTTTGCTTGTTATTATGTATCTCAGTGAACCGGAAGCTCACTGATTGACTAGGCTGCCTGACCAGTGAGCTCCATGGATTGATTTTTCTTTGCTCCCTGAAGTTCTGGGATTACAGATATGTGTTCAAGGGCCAGGCTTGTATAAAGGCTCTAGGTGCTCAGACTTGAGTCTCCAAGCTTATGTGGTAACAGGTACATTGCCAGCTGAGCCCACCTCTCCATTCTCATGTTTGTTCATGGTGATCATTACTTTGACTTCGTATGTTTGATGCTGGGGATCAAGCCCAGGATCTCAGACATGTTAAGCAAGTACCTCTGCGGCTAAGTCACACCCCAGACACATTCCTTTTTAACACAGAGCTTTGCCATGTAGACCAAAGTCATGGCAATCCCCTTACCCCAGCTCCTGAGTGCTGTATTACAAGTGGGGACATCTGGCCCAGATCCACTAGTTCTGTTAAATAATACACAGAAAATTAATGTAATAATTATATTAGGAGTCTTTCATGGAACATTTTCTAGTAATATATAAGGAAGCGATTTTCCTCAAATTAAAAGTGGAATATTCTTACAATAATTTAAAAACTACTCTTGGTGATATAGCCAGTAAAATTTATTTGACAAATATTTATTGGATATTCATGAAGCTACCATACCCTTTCCATGTAGAATGGAGTAACACTGACAAACATTAGCTTCTTTAAAAAGTAATTTCCAATTAAAATCAAAGGGCTTGTATAGAACATGAGATCAATGTTCTACACCAATTTTTAAATTCATGCTTACATTTCAATGCATTTCCTTTACACACTAATACTGAGTTGCACAAAAGGCTAGCAACCCCGTGCCTTTTTGAGATGAGCCAAAATACAAAAGGGGCCCCACTGAAATCAGTATAGTCATCATTATTTTTCCATCTGATTCTGTTCTGAAACACAACAGCAACATCCATCTGGTATCCTGAAATTCAAACATGACTGGAGCTGGCTATGGCGGTTCTTGTCTATACCCCTGGCACTAAGGAAACAGAGGCAGGAAGATCATGAGTTTGAAGATAATGAAACCATCTCAAGAAACTAACAAAAAGAGAGACAAGCAAATGTGGAGTAACTCAGGGGCCATCTTTAAATTGGTACTTTTTTCTTTTCTCCCTCTGTTTTTGGTCTGGGACTTGTTACATAGGTCACATTAGCCTCACACTTAGAGCAGACCCCTGCCTCTGCTTCCCAAGCGTGAGGATACAGGTATATGCCTATGCCAACAGCTTGGCGACCATTACTCATTCCTAAATTCTGAAAGTCACTCTTTGGTTTGTATGATTCCCATTTACTTTAAGTCATCCGTCGTTGCATTCAATTTGGACAGAAAATAACACCCGTATGAACCATAACTATGGAACTGTAACGCTTCAGTGACGATTAAAATTTTTGGAACATATTTTTCAAGGAGAGAAATGAATGGCTATGTTAGCAATTCTCCATCCTTGAAAACTAAGAAACTAAGGTTTCAACCATGAGTCTTGAGAAAGAAATTTTGGAAAAATACACTGCATGATTTTTTTTTTTTTTGACCCAGTGGGAGAATTGCATTCTCCTTTCCTAATTCCCAATTATGTCTAAGTAAGCGCTTGCAAAGGTAAATTCCAAATACATGACCACATGTTTTACCAGCTAAGTAAGGAGCATCCAACACACACACACACAGACACACACACGTATATATACTAATATATAGTAGTTGTGTTTACTGGGCATGTTCCTTAATTTTTTCCGTATTTCCTGAGCTTTGCTTGTCATGCTGACAGCTACCTTACATCTGATGGAAGCAGCTGAAGGAAAGTGGAGTTAAACTTTGCAAGGGAAGTAGACTGTGAGGTGACTTTTAGACCTAGGTGGACTGAGGCCAAGTGAGTCAGGTGTTTCACACAGGGAAAGGAGAATTGATTGTGAAGAGACACTTCCACAGCAAGTCATTTAGAGCTGGAGTAGGCTGAGCCACAGATAATGTAATAATAGAGGACATTAAATCCAAGAGCCAGGAGCTCTGCAAGTAGGTTAAAGCAGGATGCTCAGGGACCAGTGTTTGGTGACCAGAACAAGCAAGAAGAAATTGGCCTTCAAGTCTACTTTTTCACTCATGGCATGGGAAGGGAACACGGGCTGTCCCTATGTAAATTCTACACTATCTGAAGTAGCTTAGGTCCCACCACCATTTTAGAAAAACATTATTATTATTATTATTATTATTATTATTATTATTATTATTATTATTATTATGCCTCTATATTAGGTCTCTGCCTTACTCCAGACTGCCCTGGAAGAGTTCCAGACACACGGTGCTGACTCTGTCATGTTCTTGCTGCCGAGGTGAGCCCTGGGGCAGGCTGTGTGCACAGGGGAAGCAGTGTGGACTCATCCACTCTTCATCTCGCGGCTGTTGGGTTCACAGGGACATGCTTTGTGCTGCAGAGCTCTCAGCTGATGACAAAGAAGGAGGCCTCTGAGCAATAGCTCCTCGGTCACACCGCTCTGGGCTTGGGGAAATCTCATCCACGGGGCCTCTCACACCTTAGGCTGGTGCACAGAACACCTCAAGCCTCAGCCTCTCGAGTGAGGTCATACTCAAGCTTTCTCTTCTCCGTCAGCTCCACCCCCACCCTGTCTATCCTATCACCTCAGAGGACTCTTTGCCCCTCCATAACTGCTGGTGGTCACTTATCTTTCCCTGCTTCCTGGCATTCCACCTTCCTCCGCCTCAGTCCTTCCAGAGTTTCTGTCTGCCTCTCATCCCAAGCTGTACAGTGATTCCCACGATGTCCCGGGTGTCTCCATATCGTTCCTTCGGCGCTTCCGAGTGAACCACGAGTCACGGACTCCTGCGCGATTTAGCATCTGCTGATCTTTCTGAATTTCTCAACCTTCTGCTCTATGTTTCTAGAATAGTCCTTCCTCATGTTTCCCAGACCCGTTCACAGATTTGGATCCATCTTGTAGACGACCTCCTCGGTGAAGAACGGCCGCTGTAGCTAACACCCTCCTATGTGGAAACTCTTCTTCCCATTTCTATAACTTATTTGCTTTTTCACAGCATTGCCACTCTCAGAAATGATCTTTTCTGCTTTTTGAACACACTCATTCATTTGAGGATTATTGCTTTTCAGAAACGAATTCAGAACTGTATCCGAATGGATAAGTAAGAGCAGATCTCTTTTAAAAGTCACATTGCCAGTATTGAGAACAGTATAACATAAAATAGACACTTGGAAAGTGTTTCTTTAATTCATTAGTAACATTACTTTCCTGGGATACTGGGATCCCATTCTTCCAATAGCAGACACTCAAGTGCATGAAGCATGGGAAAATCCACTTCTACAACTTACTGCACATCCTTACGTGGCTGAGGAATCATGGGAGGTAAAGGTGGAGTCCCGCAGGGCTCTAGAAAGTTGCCCTCTCTAAACGCTACAAGCCATCCCTAACCTCTTGAACTTGAGCCAAGCCAGATAAAATCCTAGCCTTGCCAGCATATCCTCTACCGATTCACAGCGTACACCTAACTAGATAATTGACTGCATTTTGTAGGGTGCCTTCAAGCTCCAGGTCATCCCCAATGAAACTGCCTGATCTCTACAGCAGGTTCTGATACTGAAGCAGAAGGCAGCCTGGGAACTGTTCTACCCTGTCCAGGTGGCTTCAATGTGCTGCTGTTACCTAGCAACACAGCAGAAGCAAAAGCAAAGTCCTTGCTCTTGAGCCATGTGTGCTCTAAGTGAAAAGGGAAGAGAAGCTGGAGCAGTGAGCTCACTGGTCATTTAATCTCACTTCTCAACTTTGATCCACACGGATTCCAAGCTTTCTGGTGAGCTGTAAATTACATTTCCTTTCCAGTCTCCGGTCCCACGGCTTCCTAATTACCTCTTGTAGTGAGTCAGCTCCTCTGGGTCCTGGTCTCAGATGCACTGTGAGATGACGTCACTGGCTCCGAGCACCTGGACCTAGTCCCCTAAGGAAGGTGGCTGTGGCACAGCCATGCAGAGTGAGGATGACTCTTTGCTGTGGGAAAATTCCTTTCCCCATGCGCTGAGCCTCCTCCCAGAGGCCTCAAGGAGAAGAAATGGCTTCCCTTAGATCTGGTGCCACTCAGGAAAATAACCACACTTTCTGTATAAAAACATTGTGTGTCCTTTTAGTGTGATATTTACTGTGTATTACTGTAAGCTTATAAATGGCGTTTATTTGTTTAGTGACTCAAAATGCATTTATTGATTATCTCATTGAACAAAGACCTGAACAGATTTTGAGGTTAACAATTTTCTTTTCATATTTCATAACTAATTATATTTTTCTCTGTTCAGATGACTGTGCGATTTCCTCCTTTCTTTCCTCGAATGCACTGATCTCAAATTTAAGGAGCCTGTAGAAGGTTCCCCGTGCATGCCTGTGTGTGTGTGTGTGTGTGTACATGTGTGTGAGCATGTGGGTGTGAGTGTGCTTGTGCATGTGTCTCTATGAGTGTGTGTCTGCATGTAAGCATGTGTGTGTACATGTACGCATATGTGTAAATGTGTGTGCAAGTGTGTGCACATATATGTGTGTCAGTGTGTGTACGTATGCATAGGTGTTTATGCATGTGTGTGAGTGTGTGGATGTGTGTGTGCAAGTATGTGTGTGACTGTGTGTACACATATATATGTGTGAGTGTGAGTGTGCATATGCATGTGTGTGTGAGTGTGTGCATGTGTGTGCATGCATGTGTGCGTATGAGTGTGCATACACTCAGAGATCCTGTTAAAACTGGAGAGATAGGAACAGTTTGAGGACTGAAAGGGAGAGATTCAGTGTTAAAGGGGACATACACGTGTCGTGAAACAAGATCGGAAGTAGCCAGAGAAGGCTTCTCTGAGGGATGAAATGAAGGTGCGCTCTGAATGTGGGAGAGGATTAACATCCCAGGCAGGGTGTGACACACACTCGGGTCACTTTCAGTAGTCCTATAAAACTGAAATATGAGATAAAAGATGCAATAAAGCACACAATGAGAAAATGGACAGAAGCTACTTTTTTTACCTTATTGTATATTTCTTTTACTATTTATCTATTTATCTATTTATCTATTTATTTATTTATTTATTTATTTATTTATTTATTTATTTGACAGAGCCTCATGTAGGCCAGACTAGCCTCAAAATAGCTCAAAGGCTCTTGTGGCTCTTCCTGACAAGGGCTGAGATTACAGATGTGCTATGCTAGGATTAAAGCCAGGGTGTCACGAATGCTGGCAAGAGCTTCAGCATCTACCTGAATCCCCAGTCCCCACTTCCCCCCAAAGTCAACGATAGTCTAATTCTTTTTTAAGCCATTAAAGGATTTTCTTCTGAGGATAGTTTATTTTTAAACACTGAATGGCAAATAATTCAGGAGGTGCAAATTTAAGAGGCAAGAGAGGACATTATCTCTGCTCCAAGTAGGAAACTTTGATAATATGAAGCTAGGTAGGAGAGACAGAGTGACAGATAAAAGTCTCAAAAAGACATTTTGAATTTTCCTCAGGTAGAAAGGTGCTAGGAAAACAAGCATATTCCAACCCCCGTGGTTCATTACTAAGTAATAAACCTAGTATCGAATGAGCTGAAGGTGGTACTTAATAAATCCTTACTCCATAGGAGACATTTTTCACACGTTATCTTTTTGCACAGTAAAGAAGACACACAAACAGCTTGAAAGGGGGAAAAAACAGACTCTGAACTTACATTCCTCTGACTATAAATACATACACAACCCATACATCTATATAGTATACCTATAGATACACGTATACACATACACACAACAACAATAACTAAGCAAGAAGAGGCTGTGAGTTTGACAAAGAGCAAGAAGGGTCTAGGGGAGGGGAAACGATGTAATTACATCTCAAACAGTGAAATAATTTTCAAATGATTATTCTTCACATTAAAGTGCCTGTCTCTCTGACATCAATTTTGAACATTTTTCCAAACTCGGACTGGTCGTTATGCTTCGGAGCATAACTTGCTGAAGCCCTAAGGTCCCCCAAGCAGAGCTGATCATGTTTCTACATTACGACCTTATTCAGGAGGCTCTACTCACTAATAACTGCAGTTGCAGCTTCTACGCCTACACCGCACCTCTGTGTTTATCCGCCCCCAAAAGCACAAATTCTTCATCACGTTCATCTTGGTAATCTAATTATTTCTTGAGCCCAGAGGTCTTCGCCACACTCTCTAGCAGGACATCGATGGAAGCGGAGTGATCGTGGCCCGGGCAGGCAGCCTAGTTCAGTCAAGTCAGATATTGTTTTGAGTTGCATGAAGTTTGACAGATAATTCAGGTCCAATGACTCAAGGGAGGCAAAGGTAAAAATCTCAGACCTTGAAAATAGGAGGAGGAGGCAGATATGGCCAGACAAGAGAAAACGCTGAATTTTTCTTAAATGTGAATGGGTATATTCCTTCTCCAACTTGCTTTAAGCCCACTGTGGGTGTGACAGGGTATACTGTCCAAACCATTACTCAAGAAAAGTAAAAAGAGGGTCCACTGTCGATTACAGTGGGATCCAAGAAAAAGCCAGGGCTGTGATGGGCAAATCTCCATTTAAGATGAAAGCTAACCTTCAGATGTCAGTTTCAATAATGAGGTCGTGGACTTGGGATGTGGCTCAGTGGTAGAGTGCTTACCCACCAAACATGAAGGCTGGAGTTCAGTTCCTACCACTGTATCCTTCTCATCACCATCACCATCACCACCACCATCACCATCACCATCATCACCACCACCATCATGAGGTCATAGGATTTAGAGTAACTGGCTTAGAAAGTAAGGCAAGTCAAAGTGGATAGTTGAGGATTCTCACACTAGTTGCTCACAAGTCTTTAGCAAAGACCACAGTAGCCAAAGTATGTGACTCATTTGTTTAGTGTCACAGTAAACTTCAGTTAAATATGATGATGCTTCTTCATTACATTGGAGTCCCAGATAACAGGTTTGGATTCATAGCTTTATCTGTCAATGTGACCAGGCCAAACAAGGCTCAGATGGCTGCTACAGGTTATTTCTGGGAGCGTCTGTGACAAAAAACGTTCAGCAAGTATTAGTCGTGCGCCAGCTGATGATGAGACATTTGTCTCCACCGCATCGGGTACTGACCACGCTACTGGGAACAGGAAGTCATAAACAGATAGAATACTGTACCCGCCCTCTCTGTTTGTATTGGGACATCCCTCTTCTCCTGCTCCCACACATTACTGCTTCTCGCTCTCAGACTCTGGACTCACACCAGGACATGTGCCAGCTTCCTGTTCTTTGGACTTGAGGTCTGGGCAAGGCTCACTCTTTGCAACTGTCTTCTCTGAGCTTCCAGTGTGGGGGCAGCAAGTCACGGGGATTCTTAGCTTCCAGACTTGGGTGGGCCATTCTTCAAAACAAACGTCATTCAATAGGTCTGTGTGTCTATGCATCTCATACTGGTTCCTCTGTGGAACCCTAATACAAAGACACACAGTTTCTACTCTCTCAGAAAATAATATATTTGAGTAAACACTTGGGCTATAAGACATGAAGACAGTG
>JADRCH010000035.1:6492043-6508426 GCA_019843965.1 Rhynchomys soricoides | reverse complement strand
GAGAGAGAGAGAGAGAGAGAGAGAGAGAGAGAGAGAGAGAGAGAACAAAAGTAAGAAAGCATCCTTGATTTCTCACTGGTTTCTGTAAGGTTGCACGAAGGCTGGGGAAGGTGGGACCTCCTCCTCATTTCTGTAGATAGCTCTGTCCTAAAAAAGGAAACCCTCAGGTCTTGCTTCTCAATCAATGATGGGCCCCATGGCTAAAGCTGCATCAAGCCAGTGTTTCACCTACTTAATGATATAAACAGAGGTTTTCCCTACAAAGATTGAAGAGGTCACTCTTCCCAGGGTGGCTACACCATCGCTCGGTTGTAGGTTGGGAATGCATGCCATTGATTGTCAGTGTCTTTCCTCCTTCAACACACTGACTGCTGGGGAAAAGCTAAAGTGTGTGTCCCCAGCCCTGAACCATAGGACACAGAATGGTGGAATCTCCTCGTGAAGTGGATTCAAGCTACAGCGAGAAGGAGAGACATGAAGAAGTAGGCATCTGACCTAGAGATTACCTCATGGTGAGAAAAGAAACTGTCAGCAGTGGTGTTAGTAAACTTCTTGGCATTTAGGGAGATGGAAAATGCTGAATCCTGTCATTTCTGTTTAATTTGTGAGTGTGTTTTGTCACAATTCTTCAAACTTACTAGGGGTAAAAACTTCATGGCGCCACGTACAGTGTGATGTGCATCCTGATACGGACGGTTCAGACATCAGACTGCCGCTTCTCTCAGTCACAGGTGAGATGTCATTATAACTAGACCTGTTCATTGCTCTGTTTACGTTTCACAAATGTCTTAGACATGGAAAAATGTCTATGTCTGGCAAGAAGGTCTAAATCGGTAATTTTTTAGATCGCACTTTAATAAAACGCACCACAGAGTTATGAACATTTAAAGGCCATTTCAGTGCCACCAATAGTATTTCAGATGTGTAAGAGAGAAGTATGTGAAACCTGCTTAACTTCCCAAACAAGGAAATAAACTAGTCCGCAGGCCACGAGGCAAGTGAGTGGATAATCTGGATGCCTCCTCTGCCCTTGAGAGCTCCAGATCCTCTATGCTCCTCCCACTGAGGCTCACTCAGGGTGTGTCACTTAAGCCTGCTCCCTGACACAGCTCTATCCACCTGTGCCCCCATCCCCACTCCGGGACCTGTGCCCTGCCTAAGGGGCTGTGGCTACACTAATGGGCAATCAAGTGGATCTAATGTCTTTTCTCCAAGATGCCAAACCAACAAGTTTTATCACCTGGAAAAAACAAGAAACAGCAGTTTATGCAAGTGCCCCGGGTACCCTAGTTAATCATTCTTACAAATACTATCAAATGGGATACCGGTCTGCTTTGCTGCTTTTGGCTTTTTGCATAATGTGAGAAAACAATGGCTTGGCGAATGTAGCAGAATGCTTGCAGTGTATCTGAAGCACTCTCTGCATTGCACGCTTTATGTACAGCCACAGCAAATCATTCTACTGGGTAAACAGTAAGTTGCTATAAAAGGCAAGAATTTGAGTGCATACGCATTTAAAATATTGATACAATGTTTGAAAGATGCAAAAAGTGAGCATTAAAATGCTTTTATTTTAACTATTAACAAGGAATTCAGTGGCCTCAACAAAGACTTAAGTTATTCAGCCATTAAATTTTAAGTATGATTCAAAACAAACAGAACAAAAATGCTCTATGCTTTGGGCCTTGACATGCAGGATTTCTAGATTTTTTTCTCTTAAAGAAATCTGAACCTCTTGATTGTCACAGTTCCACAGTGGCAGAGTAAATCTCTTACTTGCAGGCACATATGGATTCTTTGCATTATTCCTTAAGAACCTGCATTCTGTCTCCCAGGAAAGGTGTTCTGATGATAAATGAGGAAGCAGAGCTCAGGCTTGACACAAAGATTCCACTCTTTATGAATGAACTCTATGACTCTGGGTAGATTTGCTTTAACCATTGGATTTCATCATTTCCTTCATTTTACAAACAGTGGAACATCTATCTTATAGATCTATCCTAAGGAATAAGTTGAATAAAATACGCAAAGTTCTGATCACTATCACCTTTAAGAAGCAACACTTCTATGGACAATACTATTTGTCATTAAGAATAGCATTACGGTAATCAGGTCTGATACAGAGTACAATAAAAATGTAGGAAGCTGGAGGCAGGCCATGTTTGTCTTTCTTGGATTTTTCTTTTGACCATATTCTTTCCTCATTCTCAAACATAAAGTTTGAGATCTGAAATCTATCTGATATCCGTGGACTTGAGGCAAATGCTCAAACCATGTCAAATGCATTTAAACAATATAGCCTACTGCCTTTTCTTTCATGAAAGCGGACTGAAATTTCTTCTTGTTCTTCTTGTTCTCCTTCTTCTTCTTCTTCTTCTTCTTCTTCTTCTTCTTCTTCTTCTTCTTCTTCTTCTTCTTCTTCTCCTCCTCCTCCTCCTCCTCCTCCTCCTCCTCCTCCTCCTCCTCCTTCTTCTTCTTCTTCTTTTGTGCTGGGAGTTGAACTCAGGTTCTCTGGAAGAGCAGTCAGTGCTCTTAACCGCTGAGCCATCTCTCCAGCCTGGACTGAAACTTCTTAATGAACCAGAGATTTTATTGCATAGGGTTAAGTGTTTGGACATGGCTTGAAACTATCATCTTTTCTTAAAGAATCTTCTCTTCCAACCCTTCCAGCCCCTCCAACCCCTCAGATGGAGTGCTGTACTCAAGCTAAATCTTGAAAGATGTGTCTACTAATAGAATGTATTTATCTGTACTAGCTGTGAAATGTTGCCATGGCCAGCAGCCAACTGGCTCTGGACTTGAAAAGACAATATAAGGGCTGAGAGACATAGACAGGAACCTTGGAAACAAAAATAGCTATTGTTGATCATAATACAGGGGTCACTATGGACTGCATGTCCCTTCTCTCTGCCTTAAAAGCAGGCGCAGCTTCAATGAAAGAATAGCCAGCTCCAGAAGGTTTAAACTCTGGAATGCTGAGTGAGGTAAAAATGAGGTGACCTTTCACACAGAGTTGTTATAACTAATTACCATCCACTGCATGTTTGAACATAACTAGGAAAGTCTCTTGTCTTTTTACACCACTGAGAAATAGTAAATATTGTCCATAATGAAGATTCCCCACACCCTGACTTGATTGCCCCAGGCTCTATATGTATTGAAGCATCACATAGCACACCTTTATGTGTGATCAGAAATAGTAGAAAAGTAATGCAGCCTCCACTCATCTATTGAGACTTTGGCTCCAGCCTCCACTCATCTATTGAGACTTTGGCTCCAGCCTCCACTCATCTATTAAGACTTCCACTCCGTCACCTTCTCTCAATTCCAACTCACAGCTTAGCAAAACAACAGAAGAATTCATTCCCATAAATGAAGGGCAAACCCAATATAGGCCCACATGCTCCAGAGTGGCCTGGCCCCTTTTATGTGGATACAAGTGATTGATTGAGGAGAAACGAGGCTGGGAGAACAGCGTGTTCCTGGCTACTTAAGGTGTCAGGCCAGCAGAGGCTAAGAGAAGACATTTCAAGGTCTGGAGACTCTTTCTAGGGGTGTCTTCACTCTACTGACAAGAGCCGGGTGTATATTTCTCTACCTTTGGTGGAACATGGGGAGCCTAGAGAATCAAATGAGGGTGCTCCAAGTCTCCACAGTGTTTGTGATCTGCAGTCTACTAAGAAAGACTTCCACAGCAGCCATAAGCCCAAGGATGTGCCTCTGCTGAAGATCCAGGTTGCTTTCCTCATTCCTTTGTTCCTCTCACTGACAGGGCAGAGGTCTTCTCATTCTTTGTTTTCTTGTTTTTAAATTATTGATGATATATAGAGTAAGACTAACTTACAACAGGAAATGGACAGCCATGAAGTAAGTCAGAGAACAACCGGGACCACATCAGATACACACGTTTCTAAGTTGGAAGACAAGATTATGTCTATGGCACGGTTGGGCTGTTCAGTCTGTGAGCTGCTTGGAGGAGCCTGTAAACATGGCTAAAGTGATGGAGCCCCTCTCTTCCAAACTCTGACCTTCTGGGCTCTGGGGCTTTCCGTTCTCCTTACATTCTTCGTAATGTAACAAAGATTCTAAACATTTAATATTTTTTTTTGCTCTGGCTTTTAGGTAAAAATCCATACATGTTTGAACACTGCAAATACTTTTTATATGAAGAATAGCAACCATTCCTCATCTTAATAAATTTAAAACAAATCCAGAAATGGGTAGAGATGAGAAAAGTACTCATTAGTTTTAAATCTAATGTATTCGGTGAAAAAGAAGAGAAATAAAAATAAAAGAAAACACAGGATAGCAATTACCATTTGTACTGGCTGGTTTTGTGTCAGCGTGACGCAAGCTGGACTTATCACAGAGAAAGGAGCTTCCCTTGAGGAAATGCCTCCATGCGATCCAGCGCTAAGGCATCTTCTCAATCAGTGCTCAAGGGGGGAGGGCCCCTTGTGGGTGGTACCATCCCTGGGCTGGTAGTCTTGGGTTCTATGAGAAAGCAGGCTGAGCAAGCCAGGGGAAGCAAGCGAGTAAGAAACATCCCTCCATGGCCTCTGCATCAGCTCCTGCTTCCTGACCTGCTTGAGTTCCAGTCCTGACTTCCTTTCATGAACAGCAATTGGAAGTGTAAGCTGAATAAACCCTTTCCTCCCCAACTTGCTTCTTGGTCATGATGTTTGTGCAGGAATAGAAACCCTGACTTAGACACCATTCAATCAGTAACCATGGTGATGATTTCACAACCTCAAGCCTTGTTCCAGGGGTAAGTCTCACAGAGATGTTGGTCCTACTCCTACTTGGAAGTAGATTACTCTAATAACATGAAATAATGTCTCTGTCACCATATGAGATATCTAATGTCACAGTAAAATAAAAATGCATGTAAAATTACTGTTTGTCTTGAAATCTAGAATTTTGTCTCCATTGCGGTAGAGAAGAATAGTATTTCATACAATTGAAACGTTTACCAACAAGGAATATAAAATTCAATTTATCCTTTAATCATATAGAGTGTTTACCAAACTTTGTATCTAAACTCATAGATCTCAGGTTGCTCCATACGAGGTGAGCGTTAATTGCAGGCTGTACAGAGAATGCGATCCCAAACTAGAGAAATTTGACTCTATCTCAGTTCATCCAAAGTTTAAGTTTTGCTCTTTATTTTTTTTGGATTAAGATAAGATGCCTTCCTCATCAGCGAAACACTATGACATTCCACTTAAAAATTCAATTCAATTAAACGTGTCATCATGTAAGTCAGTAAATCCAACTTTTTCATAAGAAATAAGGAAGTTTATTTTAGCTTGAACAAATGAAGCCAAAACTCACACAGCAATGTGTAAGCAAGTCCTCAGGGCTCTGAACTAATATACAGACCTCAGCTTTTTCAGTTACCTCTATTTCTCAAGACTATGGCCTTGCCATGGAGGTGGATTGTCTGTAGCACCCAGAGTGGCCCATTGGTCTAATATGTCAGGATCCTGAAAATACTTCATCCCTTATCTCAAGGATCCAGAAAGCTTGCTTTAAACGTTTCATGCTAACAGTTGACCTCTCACCTACTGATTGTCATCTTCAGTCTTTCCCTCATCCGTTTCCACAGCCCATGGCCCTGCCTCACCAATTTTTCCCCTCCCTCCTGGGCAGTAGTAACTGCTTTCTAATCTGCCTTTACTCACCAGCCTCAGCTCTGCAGACACAGAAATCATTCCTAAGTGCAGCTCTGATCATGCACCTCTATGCAGACACTTGTCAGAGTCACCACAGCACGGATTTCAAACTCGTTTATACTCTGCATGATGTCTTCTCCAGCCTATCTCTTACCTCTGCGATCTTCCTTCCTACTGCTCTAACTAAGTGCCTGAAGGATGAGCTGAAGAAGAGGAAAGGACTCGTTTGACTAATTGTCAGTCCAGGGCAGTTGGCTCTGTGGCTTCTGGCCAGGTCCAAAGTGGAGGAAGTTGCTTACTCAAGTCACCTAGGAAACAGAGAAGGATGGGAAGTGGACAGGAGTGTAGGAACCAATCTTTTACAGCGCAGGCCTTGGAGAAACATTGTATCCAGACCACAGTTACTTCTTTGACTGTGTTTCAGCCAACAATCAAGCTTGTCAAACTGAAGAGTTACCAGTTGACACTGTGTTTCCTTTTGCTGCAATATTATTCCCGAAGATTCTTGTAAAAACTCTGCGTATGTTTGAGAACCAGGTCAAGGGCCATTTTCTCCATTTAATCTTCTCTGGCTCTTACAGGAGAAAATTATTTTCCCTGTCTCTCCTCCTAACATTTGATGATATCTTTCCCCTGTCATCCTTATTAACTTCTTGGAGTTACTTGTGAGTGATCTCTCTGTGTGATTCTTATGCAAGAGCTCACATGATATGCAAACTCTGAGACAAAGATGAACATTTTTCCAGCAACACAGAGTGAAAGCAAGATTCCCACAGTGTGGTTTTGTGTTTACCTTCCCTGAGCCTCCAATTGTTAAATTAGAGGGTTAGAATGCAATCTACTCTGTTAGCTGTAAGTCAAGTTGTACAGTTCCCATGATCCTAGAGGATATACATAAAAAGTATGCTACCAATAGATAAATAAAAAAATAAAATACTTTTCATTCTCAAGCCTCAGTAAAACTACAGCAGTTCTTGTGACTGAGATGCTCTTCCTTCAGAGGGTCCTGGAGGGGGTTGCCTCATTTTTTTAAAAAAAATTATTACTTTATGATTATGAGTATTTTGTATGCATGTGAGTCTGTGCACCCCATGCATGCACTGGTACCCACAGAGTCCAGTTAAGGATGTTAGATCCCTAGAAACTCGAGTTATAGACAGTTATGTGCCACCAAGCAGATGCTGAGAATCAAACCTAGGTCCTCTGTAAGAGCAGCCAGCACTGCTGAATCTTTGTATCTGCAGGCACCCATCATTTTTGTCAGCTCTTCCTAATGCTTTCTCGTCCTCTGACTCTGATCTTAGAGCACTGTGATGCTCACAGGTGTGAACACATGATGAAACAAGTCTTTATTCCTCTTTGCTCCACTCTGTCTTCTCGCTTTCTACAGAACTGACGTGCTTTAAGAAGTCTCAGAAAGAAACCCCCTCAATTGATTACTTTCCTTCTTCCAGGAAGTCCCTGGAACGAAGCGAAGCTCTCTCACTCATAGGCTAAAACTGCAATCCAAGAGGCTCACACCGCTGCCCAGACATCTTCAGAGAAGCATGGTCTCATCCTGCAGACACACAGCCCATACAGGCTGCAGGCACTCCAGATCGTTTGCTGCTGGACTCCTCTTTGCACTCCAGCTTTGAAGACACACCCTCTGCTTTGTTCCTTAGCTCCCCACCTGGCTTCCTTTTCCAGCATCCATTCAGATGCAGCATCGGTCCTGGTGAGAAAAGGAAAAGTGGTCCCTTCTGGAGAGGAGATCCCTTCTGGAGAATCTCACTGTCTTCAGTAAGGCATCTGTCTTCAGTAAAGTTGAGTTGATTCATCCTTTCAAGTTGACAGACTTCCTTCTAGAACACTGATTTATTCTAGGCATTTTATGTAAATGTATGTGACCTGTACATACTCATAGGCATAGGTTACTGGTGCTGTGATTTTTTAAACAGAAGCAGCACTAGGTAAGATTTAAAAAGTTAAGCATATTTTCTCCGATGCTATAAAGGCTAGTGAGTGGCTCAGGAATGGTTCCATTGACCCCTTGCTGCCCTCTAGCGGGCAGCTGGACTATCCCCTAGTAGAAGGAAAGGCGTATAGACTGCTGGATGGAATCGCTAATCCATTGGATGCCAAAGATAACAGTGCTACAGGGGTCAGCAAAACAAAAGTAATTTCAAAGGCCAGTTACTCCAAGTTCTTCCCCAGATGTGGGAACGGAAAAGATAGATTACAAAGAAGCAGAGAGGAGACTGGTGGTAACTAGATGCACCAGGAAAGGGAGGCTTCATAGTGATACCCCAGTATGGAGAGATGCTCTTCATTGTCTGCAGCAAGGGGGCTGGCGGGAGCTTACAGAAGCTTACAGAGTGACAGCAGTTTACTATACAATATAGTAAAAGAAACTCATAGGAAAGGAGTGTAAAGATTCTCTACAGAGAGAAACGACATTCATATGATGCAAATGATAACTGCCTCTCAAGGATTATCTCATGCTGTGCCTTCCAAGGGCAGAGGTGGAAATGTGAAACACCTCGGGTGTTACTCTGGTAAGGATGACACACAGGAGGTCTCTGCTCATGCTCTCAGAAGGAGGTTACCTTTTGAAGTTTAAAACTAAGTGAAAGGTACTAATGAGAAAGCTTGCTTAATAAGCCCATCTCTAGAGAACAGGATGGATGATGCTCTAAAAATAAGCCAGGAGGCAGGATGTTACTCTTTTCAAAGGCAGTATAGCTGACAAGCACTGGAACTCTCATTGGCCAGCACATAAAGATTGTGTGTAAGGGTCACAGGTTGCTCTGTTGACGTGCTGTCTTCCAAACAGGACTTGGAAACAGGCACCAGTTCAAAGACTAGGATGGTGCCCTGGCGTTACATGAAAAAATTGCTAGCACTTGAAGCTCAGGGAGGCTTAGGATACTTTGGAGTGACTCACGCTATCTGAAAGTCTTAAGTACATTGATATGTCCTTAATAAAAGCAGTCACATTTTAAAAATTATTTTATTTTATGTGTGTGGGTATTTGGTCTGTATTTATATCTGTATACGATGTATGTGACTGCTAGCTATGGAAGTCAGAAGAGGGTGTCAGGTCCCCTGGGACAGGAGTTACAAATGGTTGTGAGCAGCCATGTGGGTGCTGGAAACTGAACCCAGGTACTCTGGAAGAACAGCCAGTGCTTTTAACCACTGGGCATCTCTCCAGTCCCAGTGGCCACATTTCTAATGATGCCAAGTCTACAATGCTCAGAACTGAAAATTATATAGAGACTGGAAAAACAAAACAAAATCCAAACCAACAAAACCCATAGTTACTGAGTCTGTTGGACAGGTTCTGAGAACGTTT
Source organism: Rhynchomys soricoides (assembly GCA_019843965.1). NCBI lineage: Eukaryota > Metazoa > Chordata > Mammalia > Rodentia > Muridae > Rhynchomys > Rhynchomys soricoides. Next base: position 6,499,414 of record JADRCH010000035.1, on the reverse strand, counting down.
CATTCTGTGATGAGATTTCCAACAGGCATAACAATCTGTTACAATGACACATCTGTTCCCTTCTGCACCAGTGATAAGGAGGTGTAGGGAGATGTCTTATCACTGAGCACTCCATCCTCTTACATCTATTTAAAAACAGTTCCTAAATTAAACACCGCCCAGATAAGCTAGGAAACTCAGGTCCAGAAAAGGCTGTTTAGTCAGAGCTGTGAACATTGATGCTGCCCCCCTCCTGGCTATAGACTATCCCATAACACCCCCCTGCCTGCCCGAAATTCTCCCATGTTCAGTAGCCAATCCCTGAAGCCCTGAGACTGAATGATCATGCATGGTGGACATTTGTATCTATTTAGGACGTCTTTTCTGCCAGGGAAAGTATTAGCCATATTACATTGATTTTTCTCTTGTAACGTGCAGGAAACAAAAACCCAACAGTTTTAATGAGCATTATCAAGTGTGTTTTGTACAAAAGGAAACAGATGATCAGAAAAGAGATACAATGTGCTTCTGGAGGCAGACCTTCCCAACTTCTACAGTGTCCCCTCCACCATTCCAAAGCGTGCAGAACACCATGCGTCCCTCTTACTCTTCCTGTCTGTAACAGTGCGGTATGTAAAAGTATCTCATTCCATTTGATGACTGCTAAGGGAGAGAAAACAAAGCATCTGGTCTTTTTATTGAAAAATAAAAATGATTGGGCAAAGGTAGCTGGAAATATGTTCAGTTGTGATTCTGAATAGAGAGCGACACTTCCCAGGGGGCACAGAATGCTCTGCAGGTAGCAGGCAGTGGCATCAGAACAAGTTGGACTTATCCACTAGGCTCCACTGTAACTGTTGATGACTGGAGCTGAATTCAGGCCAGTGATCACCAAGGGCCTGCCCTAACCTTGCTTGATAGAGTAGAAAAGACTGGTTCTTGAGTAACAGAAACAGTGTAGTGCCTGTCTCTGGGCAGAAATGGTTTCCAGATTTCTGTTTATGGGTTTGTGGCTATGTGACCAGAGAAGCACACATTTCCTCACCGTATCCTACAGCGGGTGGAGGAGGGAAAGGGGGAAAGGTTGATTTACAAATGTGAGAAGCTGGTAGCAACTAGTGTGCCAGTCAGGGCCGTAGGCATTGTCCCATTTATTGCTTAAGGTAAGATTATCAGTGGTCATTACCTGAATCATACTAGAGTGGCCAAATGAACCCCAGCCCCATTCTCCCAAAGCCACCCTCCAGTTCCTGCTACATCCTCTCTTCCTAGTCAGCCACTGAGCTCCTGCAGCAGAGCTTTGGCTAGAGGAGAAGGGGTAGGCGTGTTTCCTGGGAACATTTCTGAGCAGATATGTGACTCTAATGAGGAAAACATAAATTTGTGGTGATAACAATCCACATATTTTTTCCATTTTAACCAGCCGAGCTCAGCATCTGTATTGCCTGTCTGTGTCAACAGTCGTTAGAAATTTAAAGCAGAGGTTTTGAGAGGAATTTGGCATTATCTATTAGGCTGGAAAAAGATGGCTAAACCATCTTTTGGACACTTTGAAATCCTAATCCCCAGAATTATTTTGGCCATCATAAAAATGAATAATTAACACACACACACTCATTTGCACAATGTATGCACATACACACATGTACACATACACACAAATGCACATGCACACACTCTCACACATGCACATCCAGGCACATACTCATGTGCATGTGTACACACGCATATACACACAGGCACAAAATTGCTCATGCACACATACACACATGTGCACATACACTCATGCTTGTGCACACACAGGCACACATATATGCACAGGTACACACCCACAGGTATACACACATTCATGGACATGTACACACATGCCACATATAATATTTGAGGCAACTACTGTGCTGAGGCATATTTTTAAGAAATTGTATTTTACTTGTGATAGTCACTACTAAAAGAATACAAATATCTACTATCAGCTGTAAAAAAAACAATGGTACACTGTCTGCTCTTCTAGAGAATAGAGATTCAATTCCCAGCATTCCCATGGTGGCTTACGACTCTCAGGAACTCTAGTCCCAGTGGATCTGATGCTTCTTTTAAGCCTCCACGGGCTACTTCTCCAGCACCATGTCTGCCTGCACGCTGCTATTCTGTGTCATGGTGGTAATAGACTAATGTCTAAAACTGTAAGCAAACCCCCAAGTGATGCTTTCTTTTATAAGAGTTGCCATAGTTATGGCGTCTCTTAGTTCTTAGCGCTAGAACAGTGACTAAGTTATGGCGTCTCTTAGTTCTTAGCGCTAGAACAGTGACTAAGTTATGGCGTCTCTTAGTTCTTAGCGCTAGAACAGTGACTAAGAGAGGGAAAGTGTGTGCTCACTTGCCTGTGGTACAGGGCATCAGGTAATCCTAGAGCTGGAATTACACAAGCTTCTGACTTGGGTGCTGCAAACCACACTTGGGTCCTTCACAAGAGCATTATGCACAGTTAACTTCTGAGTGGTCTCTCACCTCCTACATGTATATGTTTTGTATGATAGCGCATAAGTTTGCTGGCCCCAGCATCACCGTGCATGAGAGCAATTGCTTTGACATTTTGGTGGTTGTGATGTCACTAACTGACAGGAGTTTGTCATTCCCATAGCAATCTTGGGACTATAATTATGTGTTTGTCGCAGACAGAAATGTCATTTGTGGTACATGGTTGTTTTTAATTATATTTTTTGTTTTAAATTATTTTTGTTTTTTTTTTTTCTGAAAAACAAATTTTAGAAGATTCAATATTTCATCTCACTTAGTCCTGTCTTCCAGAATCTAGAATACTGCCTGGCGGCATCCAATAGATATGTAGAGATGGAAACATTTGTGCACATCTGTACACAGCTGTGAGCTGAGGCATGGACAGAGTAGGTGGGAGCTGTTGCTGCTGTCACTCTTCTTGCTGTTGCTGTTACTGTCGCTGCTGCTGCTGCTGCTGCTGCTGCTGCTGGGACCTCAGGTGGTCTGCTCTGAGTGTACCTCTCCTCAACACTAGCACTCACCCCAACTCAGTGCTAATGTTGTTTTTGTGGAAAGTGGTTTATCAAACAACAAGTCAGAGGGGTGAAGAGTTTCACAATCTGATGAAAGTATGTCAAAGTTCAGCAGACCCAAACCTTCTTCACATGATGGTTTGAATGAGAGATATCCCCCACAGGCCCCTCTCTTTGAATACTTGCTCCCAGTTAGTGGTGCTGATTTAGAATGTTCTGGGACTTTTATGAGGTGGGTCTTTGCTGGAGGAAGTATATCAAAGACTTTGAACCTTTGAATGCTTTGGGCATGGTCCTCCACCTCCCTCCCTCCCTCCATCTCTCTCTCTCTCCCTTCATGTCTCCATCCATGCATCTGCGCCCCCTTTCTCTTCCCACCCTTGCTCCTTCCTGTGTGTGGGTGAACTGTAGTCACCCAGCTCCCTGCTCCTGTCACTATGCCTTCCCTGCCTACTGTTATACCTTCCACACCATGATGGACTCCACACATTTTAGATCTGTAAGCTAAAATAAAGCCTTTCTCCCCAAAGGTGCTTTTTGTAGCCATATTTGATAACATTGACAGAAAAGCAGATAGAACATTTAGTATCTGGATTCCATGACTTCCACCATCATTCATGGTAATTTTCCTTTTAAGCACCTTTAGCATTTTATTTTTTTCTAAATATGCACATGAGGTGTGAATATAGAATGGATATGTTCATGCGGCAGGGTGTGGACATTCTATGGCACACATGTAGAGGTCAGAGGGTACCCTCTGGTAAAAGTCCTTACCTCACTCTCTAATTATGGTCTTGTTTACTGTGGCATACACAAGGCTTGTGAACTTCCAGGGATAGGATTCTCCTACCCCTGCCTTCTATCTCACTGTAGAGGCAGTGGGATTACAGACATGTGAGATAGCACCCAGCTTCCTCGCGTCCTAAGAATCTGAGCTCCTGTCTTCACATTTGTGCAGCAAGCAGTTCATCCACCCACAGACCCATCTCCTCAGCCCTTCATAACAGCTGGCAGATGTGCAGTGGACAGATGGTTTCTAGCTTGCAAACCCTTGCTTTGCCCTTGGAAGTAGGAGGGAGTGTGGCTCTCATAAGGACATGACTTTATGGCACATGGAGTACTGGGTGTACCCAAAGTTTGTTGAATTCCAAGCAATGACTAACATTTTGAATACCAACTTGAACTGAAGTTGTCCACAGAACAAGAATGAAAGGAACCTCAAAATCCACATTTAGAACATAATCCAGTGCAACACATTACATACACCTTTTTTTTTTTTCTATTTGATTCTTAATTGATTCTACAACTGTTTAGCTATAGGCGTGGCATTTCATTTACGTGGCATTCCTGATCCTAGAAGCTTTAGCTACTACTAAGAAAAAGATCTTCAGTATCTGTCTGTGGCTAGAGGGCTAAGATGTCTGCAGTGCAGTGGGTTGCCCAGCCCCTCCATGTTGACAAAGACAGTCGGGCTGACTAGATAGAAGAAAGACACCAGGACAAATCCTACCGCTAGGGAGCTGTTGGTGAATGGCTTGCTTCTCCTGAGACTCGGTGGTAACTCCACTGAGCACTTCAAAAGTACTTCCCCCTTCTCTAACAGCCCCCCCCCCGCCCCCCTGCTCAGGTCTAGTCTACTACTCTGTGTGCATCGTGTGTGGTGACTGTAAGTGTACATAACTGTTCCTGAGGGTGGGGGACACACATATAGGTACAGATATGGAAGTCAGAGACCAACAGTAGGTCTCCTTCAACTGTTCTCCAGCTTCCTTTTTGAGACAGTGTGTCACTGAACCTGGAGCTCACTGATTGGCTAGACTGGGTAGCCAATGAGCTCCTGGCTCCCATAGCCCCTTACCTTTACCTATCTCATCTACCCCCACAGCCCTCCCTCCACACTGGAGTTCATCCCCTGTGCCTCCACCTGGCTACTAAAACATAGGTTCTGGGATCCAAACTCAGGTCCACCAGCTTGTGTGACAATCACATTAGGTACCACGCCATCTCCCCGGCTCTGTTCTCTACACTGCAGCCCGTATCCTAATGAAGGCAACAGTTGATGTCTCCATTTCCCCATAGGCCATGTGTTCACACACACAGCATACACAAAGGCCTTGCTCCTAAAATAACAGCTAAATACCAGCAAACACTAACACAGTGTTTACACAGCTGCTCTTTCCTCTTCACGATTAAGCAAGTTTGAATACCAACTAGGTCCACACCATTGCACAGCTCTGACCTTGACCCCATTTAGGCTTAGCTGTGTGCACCGAGAGGCCTCGGCCGTCTCTCTCATACTTGTGAGGTGAAACAAATTTCTTTCTCCAGAAACTTTTCTTTTCAAGCCAGTCAGTTTTGAAGTTCTCCTATATTAGATTATGTGATCCTTCATTTCTTATTGTTTGTCACATACATCCAAAATTTATAAAAAAAAAAAACCCCACCCATCTTCCATCTAAAAAGCCCCAATATTTGGCTAGTCTTCTACACTCGATCACATATGCTTTCTTTTCTCTAGATTTTATTATGGGGCAACCAAGCTTGTTATATTTTCTCTGTAAATTCACTCTGCCGCACTCCACGTAAGACCATTCATGCAGACCTCACATATCCTGTAGCTTCTCTGTCATTTGGCAATGCTTTACTCCAACAAAGCATCTCTGCATTCCTATTGGACCACAGGCTAAACTTCTTTAAAGAACGCTCAACATCCCATGTTCCTAAAAACAGAGGGGATTTGCGTAACTGCTGCCTCATTGCAGAGATGCCGAGATGGCCTGGGGTGCCTAACTGCTAATATATAAGTTTCAGTCTTTCATCCAAGCATGCCTTTAAATCCAGCCTCTTAAGGTCTAAGGCCAGTAACTGCTTGGGAGACCTGTAGAGGGCAGTGTGGACGTGCATTCTGCTCTGTGTTCCACATTCTCACAACCCAGGCATCCAAAGAAATGGGGCGTCTCAGTGAGTTCAGTTATCTTAGTAAGGACACCTAGTTTATTATCCCTACTTCTAAGTATCTTACATTACAAGACCATTTCTTTAACAGACATCCTCTCCACTTCTTCGAGCACCGTTTATACCGATTGCTCTATTCTGATGAACTAAAAATGGTTCTGTTTTAAACTAAACTCCAGATTTGAATGGTGCTCAATCCCAGGCTACCGTAAGGTCACGACATAGCTGGTTCTGTTTTTCTTCTTTGTTTGCTGTGTCCTTGATACTTCTCTCTTCTCAGTCCTGGCACAGAAAGTATTTGCTGTGAGATTGCCTCACAGATATTTTATTTTTCTTTTAGGAGATGTGCATTAGATTCGGTGTCCTTGGAAAACATTTAATAGTGCTGTGATTTGAAATCAAAGTGAAACTCAAACCTGTGGTAAGGCCTTGCAGAATCAAAATGCTTATGCTGGAGGTGGATTTGCTTGCTGCTTCAGGCATTTCATGAAAGCAGAAGAACAGTTTCTAATGCTGAGCAGGATGGATTTAAATGAGGGGAAGCCACACCTATGCCGTGGCTATTTGTACCCACTGGCAAAGAGGCACAACCATGATCTTATCAGACAGAGACAAGGGTTGTGAGGACATTCATTTCTGTACTCTCAGTGAAACAGCCCAACAACCCTAGTGCGGTCCCAATCCAGGTCTCTTCCTAACAGAGAGTAGCTTCCTCCTTCTACAGTTCACAGAGAACACAGGGCACAAGATAAAAATAAAGACTTATAAGGGATGAAGAAAAACAGCCAAAACAAACATCACAAGAAAAATTGTAGCTCTTGAAATTGGATGATGGGTCTATAAGGTGGCTGGATGACTCTGGAACTGATTAGTGAATCTACAGGATGGCTGGATGCTGGACTGATTAGTGGGTCTATAGAATGGATGGCTCGGGAATTGATTAGTGAGTCTGCAGGATGGCTGATGGCTCATGATCTCATTAGTGGGTCTACAGGTTATCTGGATAGCTTGGAACTGATTAGTGGGTCTACAGGATGGCTGGATGGCTCAGGAATTGATTAGTGGATCTATAGGATTGATGGCTCAGGAATTGATTGGTGGGTCTACAGGATGGATGGCTCAGGAATTGATTAGTAGGTCTACAGGATGTTTGCTGAATCTGAAGAACAGAAGATGGGGGGTATAGGGCTGCATTACACAGATTAGGATCTGAATCACTAAGGGGAAACTTTTGACAAAATGGGTGTTCTAGGCCAGCCTGTCTATTCCTGCAAACTGCGTACCTGGTTGCTAATCCTCTCATTTGGCTACTTGAGCAATACACACAGTACAAACCCAACAGTACCTATATCGCTGTTCCAGCTGCACCCCTTCAACCACTCTGGAAAACCTCCAAGTCTACAGCCAA
>JADRCH010000035.1:6461166-6489245 GCA_019843965.1 Rhynchomys soricoides | reverse complement strand
ACACACATCCATGTACACAGAACACACGCATCCATGTACACAGAACAAGCCTAGACCCATAACATCAAAAGGGCACTGTTGTAAGACAGCACGCGTGATCTTACTGATAATGACCCTGACCATGTGCTTTCAGATGGCCTTTTACCTGAAATAAAGGCCTGGCCTGGGATATGAGTCAATGGGGGAGCATCTAGAACATGCAAGGCCCAGAGTTTGGTTCCCCACATGAACCACAGCGCCAGACAGACACATAGACATTGTAAGAGTGATGGCTATTTTTGTTTTATTTTCCTGAACCAGGGCCCCATGTATTCTGAGCTGGCCTCAAACACACTACAGGCAATAGACTGCCTTTGAGCTCCATGTTCTCTTACTTCCTGCAAAGCTTTGGGGTTCTAAGTGTGTGCCATCACACCTAGTGGCTAGATGACACTGATTTCCTGGCTTTTATCCTCTGTCAATAAGGCTCCAATAAAGATTTTTATCTAAGCCCCATTCCCAGCATTCCCTAAAAAAAAAGCAATAGCAATAGTGACTATGAGTGCCACACCGTCATGTGTGCGGTGAGCCCAATAGTTTTCTGTTTTCTTTTTCCTTTCCTTTTTCCCCCTTGTGCTAAGTGGGAGACATACATCTCTCTAGTGCTGAAGGGACAAAACCAGTGCTTCCCTGGCTTCTGGAGTTGTTCCTGACTCTGCCACCCCACCTCAGCCACCCGACTCTGCTACCCTCCCTTTGCAACTTTATGTCTGGCAACCTAGAACAATCTGATGTACCCTAAATATTTGTTTTTAGAATAAAAGTGATACCATAGCTCTTCTAGTATCATAAAGTTAAAAGAACTCGAATATAGTAAGCAGAGAAAGTTCTCAGAAAGGAAGGTATAACTCTCATGGTCTTACTCTCAAAGCATCTGTACTCCTGGGATAGTGTAGAGCATTGATAACCATCTATAAAGTAGAGCTGTGCATTAAGATAGTCTCTGAACTGAGAATGAAGCCATGGGCTCATGTTAGAAAGCAATGTCTTTATAAAGATGTATCTAGTACATGTCCTTCACCTGCATGATGGGAAGAGGGAAGAAAGCAAAGAACATTGGTCTCCTCTTATCCCTGGATGGCTGGTCTGGAACTGGCTATGTAGACCAGGCTGGCCTTGAATTCATAGAGAGCTGTCTCTGTGTGTGCCACCATGCTCAACAATGTTTGGCTTTTTATATAGTATCAGATAGAAGCCAGCACACAGAACATACTTGAACAAATTGTAAAAGCAATTATGCAAGTTATTAATTTTAATATTCAAATTTTTGTGCTAAAATTTTGACAAACTGCCTAAGGGTTTGAAATGCAAATATTTAAGTTGAGGCTAGGGTAGTGTGGTGGTTTGAATATGCTTGGGCCAGGGAGTGGCACTATTAGGAGGTGTGGCCTTGTTGGAGTAGGTGTGTCACTGTGGGGGTGGTCAATAAGACCCTCCTCCTAACCATGTGAGAGACAATATTCTCTTGTATGCCTTCAGATGAAGATGTAGAACCTTCAGCTCCTCCTACACCATGCCTGCCTAGATGCTGCCGTGCTCCAATCTTGATGATAATGGACTGAACCTCTGAACCTGTAAGCCAGCCCTAGTTAAATGCTGTCCTTTATAAGACTTGTCTTGGTCATGTGTCTGATCACAGTAGTAAACCCCTAACCAAGACAGGTAGTAAGAAAAACCTAGGAAACAAATTAAAATACAAAACAAATGAAACAATAAGCATGTGCCAGAGCATTATAATTACTGACTTGTCATGAAATTCTTTTCTCTGAAAAATCTTGGAGCATTGGAAGTCAAAACAAGCCACTCTAGTTGAGAGACACAGACAAGGACAGCAAGAGGAGAAGGGGTGGGCTCTGCAGGACACTGGAGTTTGACACACAGAGGTCGGTGTGCATGCTAAGTGGGAAGGGAGGGCATTGAAGGTTTTACACAGCTAGGGAATTAGTTCAGATTAATGCAAGATGATCTTCCTGGAATGTAAGTGGGAAGTGTGTTCCATGAGAGTAAGTGAAAAAGTTCTGGAGAGATAGGCCGTGGCTTCTGTGAGAACGAGGAGGCAGGGGTGGACGGAAGCAGAGTGGAGGCATCGGGCAGAGATGGGCAATAGCAGAAGCAGCACCCACCGACAGGCTTGTATTCTGAATGTTGATGTCCTGAGTTCATTATTCAATTCAAAGCATACTGATCACACAGCAAAGAAATTGCCTAGAAAAAAATATAAGGAGACTCAAGCCATTCAAAGCCAAGGATGCTATCAAGGCAGCGGGAGGAGAAGACAGGCTAGAGGAAAGCCAGGAGAGACATCCCACAGTCCTTCTAGACCCAAGCTAGACATGAGGAGAAGGCATGCTAAGAAAATCAGTCAACAAAATCCAGGTGTGTCATGGTCTCCAAATCTGCCTTTTATCTAGGAACACTTAATAACATCAAAAGTCAAACCCTGCTGTTTCAAGCATAGAGACTGGGCCTCTATCCACCCTGGGGCTAAAGTAGATGGTGGACAGTCAAGAAGAGAATCATTGAAAATGAAAGAACTAGGCTCTTTAAAGAGATGTGCCTGGTCTTGTGCTACCTTCAAGTGACTTTGTCTTGGAGGGAAACCTCTATAAAGACATCTTCCCCATGAGTGAACTGCTAGGGCTCATGCACAGCAATGAATGAATGAACAAAACAGTTTTCAGTACATCTTGTATTACACTGCCAATGCAAAGGCAATATATGGCACCTTAGCATAATTGATTCGGGATTAAAGGCGTGCACCACCTTTGCTTTGGTTTTTCGAGACAGGGTTTCTCTGTGTAGTCCTGGCTGTCCTGGAACTCAACTCTGTAGACCAGGCTAGCCTCGAACTCAGAAATCCACCTGCCTCTGCCTCCCGAGTGCTGGGATTAAAGGCGTGCACCACCACTGCCCGGCAGCATAATTGATTCTTAAAGCATTATGCCACATAAACAAAGACAGTCACAAATATCTCCTATTGCATTATGGCACATATACAGAATCTTCAGAATGAGAAAAATTATACAGAGAAAAGTAGATGCTTGGGGCTCGGGCAAAGTGGATAGTGGTAGCTAGTCAGTACGTTTGCTTTTGGAAATGGGGGGTATCCTAAACTTGGTGGTCGTTATGGCTGTACACACCTCTGTAAATACTAAAAATCTTTTAATTGCATACCTTAAGTGGGCAAGTTATACTCACAGTACCTATCTCAATAATGTTGATAAAACATAAAACCAAAACCTTTTCTGATGTGAATAGGAAAGTGGATGTTAATTCATGACTAGTTTTAACCTTTCTGAGATTTCTATAAGACAATATACCGCTTTGTAAACAAATTGTACTTTGTCAAAAATACATTATTTTTAGCAAATTCAAGTAGATATTAAGAAACTTGAGCCACCACAGCAATATTTCTTTCAATGGCAGAGGTGGTATGTGACGTTGGTTCAGTATCTTGCTCATGGATAACTGGTCTCCTTTCTCACATATTCTGTGTGATACAGCTTCCTTTGGTTAGGCTCTCGAAGTGATTTTCCCTTAAATGTTTCCATTATTTTTGTACATTTTTTTTTTTGTGGAACATTAACAAACTCCTGAGTGTATTGTAGCTCTGTACCTATCAGTGTAGCCTGCCTCAATCTGAACAACGTGACAACCTCCTTGGGGACTTAAGGGAGGCCAGGCTTACTGGCTTCCCCGTCATGGTTTCTGTTCAAGGCATATGGCTGTTGCATCCAGTGAAGCTGAGAATTCTTCAAACAAGCCATTTCAAGTTGGAGAACATTCTACAAGGACGTCAGACGACTCCAGGAGATCTTTCAAGTTGGAGAACATTCTACAAGGACGTCAGATGATTCCAGGAGATCTTTCATAGGAGGAGAAAAATTTAATTTTCCTTGCATTTCTTTCCAAACCCCAGTTTGGATTCAACCCCATGATGCTTGCTCAATGTTTTCGTGATCTTTGGGAAGTCCTTAAAGTGGCTTTCAACCTGTGGGTCCTGACCCCTTAGGGGTCGAATGGTCGATAGTCTCAGGGGTCACCTGAGACTATCAGAAAAGACAGATATTTATCATTCATAACAGTGGCAAGATTATAGTTGTGGAGTAGCACAAAAATAGTTTTAAAGTTGGGGGGGTTCACTGCAACATGAGGGACTGTATTAAAGGGTCACAGCCTTAGGAAGGTTGAGAACCGCTGCCTTAGCTAACTTGATCGTGTATAAATAAAATAGCTGTTGGGTTGGTGGAAATTAAGTAATACAAATAAACAGCATGATGCTGTGTTATCACTGAGCACACATGAAATAAGAGTGGGTGCTAGGAGTCTCAGGGCATCACTACTCTACCCCCACTACAGAGGGCCGTACGGCTGTAGCCTTCCTTCTACCATGACCAGCAAAATTAAGGGAATATAAAGAAAGAGAGTGGAGAAGACTGCTCAACTAAGAGTTTGGGATGTGTATTCTGTCCACAAGAACTTCCTAACAGAGCTCTTCTGCTTTTGAGCAATATTGAACAAAACTAACGTCTACACAAATGAGAGGTGTATTGTACTGATTCCATTTTCACAGATCTAAAATTTTTGGTTTTAACTTCAGATTTAAACTGCCTTTGTCAAATGTCATCCATGTCTAGAATACAGGAATGAAAAAAAAATAATAACAGCTAGTCATTCAAGCACTCTTGAACATAATCTTTTAGTGAATTTTAATCTACAATCTGGTAAATACAAAAGAAGCAGTAACTATGGTCGTTGGTCATCTCCCTTGGATATTAAAAACATATAATACGGCAGATACTTTGCATGGACTCACAAAACTTAATGGTCCTTGAAAGGCAAGAGATCTTACCTTTCCAGGTTGCAGAGGTCCTTATGGTAGAACACATTCATTCTTCAAATGGTTTTAACCACATCTAAAACTACAGACATTTATCCATGCTGAGGGGTTTGACCCCTACCATCCTTGTTGTCTATTTGTGTTCTAGATTAATGCATGTGACAGTTGTCAAAAATGCCAAGGAGTTATTTCACTGGTTTTTAAATTAAACAATGAACATTATATGCGGGACCTATTTCAAGCCAGTTGCCCTTTCAAAAGTGGACAGTTTAGCTCATATCACAGGAGATGTCTTTAAATTGATGAGCTGTGCAGAAAAAAAAACTTCTATACTCCTTTTTGATTTTTGTTATTTGCAGCTAAAGATAAAACTTTATTTTAATCAGGTAACTCTTAAAAAGTACTCTTCAATATTTACTTAGCCAAGGACTCCTTGAGATCTGTTTTGCCCAAAGGGTAGCTCTGTCCCTTGCTTTAGCGATGTATCATGTTTCTGGAGCCTCAGCCCAGCTTGACACACAGGTTATCCACACAGCCATTAGTCTCCTATGTATTGGAAGCCAGACAGTGTGTGGGAGCCATTCTTCTTTCTTGCATCACGAGCCCTCTCCAGTGACCCTTCCTGCATAATTTCTTTACACTGTTCTCAGATACCAAGAGTCTGACCTCTTCCATGTTCTCCAATAAAGGAACTTGGAGATGAGGGAGAATTTGTAAATGCTATGACAATCAGAATCCATAAAAGGTGTAGGATTCACACAGTTGCTATAGTAACATCTCCTTGCATCTTCGAGTAATTTCCCATGATGGGCAGTAGTATCTTTAGCTGTAATTAACATCCTGAGCTACACTGCACTGCACCTGGATCCTATCTTATAACAGAGTCACTGGTCACTTGACAGAGCACAGAGCTGGACTGCTGCCTGCAGCTCCTGTGTGTTTGCAGCTCACCAGCAGTAGTCTCATCATCAGCATCCATGATACCCTTGAGACTTTGTGGCATGGACAAGGAAAGCAATGACACTGCCAGCAGCCATGAAGTTCAGAAGGAACCATTCATTCATAGATGGTACCAAGTCAATGCCTGGGAGCCAACAGGTAGTCAATGGACCAAGCAGGGAAGGTAGACTTAACACTGGATTCTAGATCTTCCTAAGTGAGGAGAGTCATATGTGGCTCAGGGCAGACTCCCATCACATAGGAAAGGAAGTAAATGGAGTCTGACAAAAGAAGTTCACGTTTTAACACCAGAATATAAACCATCTCATTTCTTTTCATTGAGTGGTTTCACACCAATTGATTCTTCACACATCTACAGAGGGAAAACGTTAGGAAAGATGTTAGTAACACTCATCATGAGGGCTTAGGGCATTAGAAATACAGGGCTGCTTTCTGGGACATCAGTGGAGGAGAAGCTAGATGCAGAGGTGATGGGAGGCTCCGAGACTCATTTATAGAGATCACTTTCCTCCTTTGTGTGACATTGAGTGCCTGCAGTCACACACACCACCTAACCTAGCAAAGCTGCCTTGCCTAGGGAAAACCCCACCTTTCCTACCTGCTCATCCGAAACCTGGCACATTTGGGGATGTGCCAGACATCCCCAAAATGAGATCTATCAGTTTATCAAAATGTTTGGGGCGGGGGGAATTGGGGTAGGGAGAGACTGCTTCTACCAGATGTTCATTCAGATGGTAAACAACAGTTCTGTAAGGACAAGAACTTGGCTTGTATGGTCTGTTTTACAGACCTTTATTTGGGAGACAAGTCCTCACCATGTTCCCCAGTCTCCTGCAGTCTTTTTGCCTTGGTTTCCTAATCACAGGCTGCATCACCATGCCCAGCTCTGTGTATCCCTGATTCTAATTATATGTTTAATGAATTAACTCAAATGCAGGGTTGAAATGAATTACCAGGTTACTATAGTACTCAGGGCTTCTGGTTATCCACCACTCCCTATTTCATTGGTTATTTACCATTCCCACAATTTATTCTGTGTCACCTTCTTTCACTTCCTTCTTTCTTTTCTTCCTTTGTAAAATAAGTGCTTATTAAATAGCATGTCGTTGGGTAGTTTGCTGTGTGCTAGAAACACAATGGTGAACAATCTTCCCAGTTTGGATCTTAGCATTCTTGGTGAGAGAGAGACAAATGACAAAAGCTATAGGACTTCAAAGTAGATGGAGACATGCTGGGAGTCTTGGTGAGAAATACTATTCCTAAAGAAGCACAGACAAGGCCTGGGAAGACGGCTCAGGGAAGATGGCTCTGGGACTAAGAGCCCTTGTTGCTCTTGCAGAAGACTGGAGTTTGGTTTCTAGAGCCCACATTGCCTGGCTTACAACCACCATTAGTTTCAGTTCCAGGGATCCAATGACCTTTTCTGGCCTCTATAGAGATAGGCACCCTCCTGTACAAGCACAAACACGGACATAGACGCACACAGAGAGACATGTAGACCAACACTCACACACACACACACAAACACATAGACACAGACAGACAGACAGACACACACACACACAGAGAGAGAAAGGCAGAGAGAAGGAGAAACACAGACACACAGACACATACAGAGAGACAAAGAGACATAGACACAGACATAGGCACAGACATATACACACAAACACACACAGACACACACACACACACAGAGGGGGTAAGACACAGATACTCAGACAAGATACAGACATATAAACACACATGCACAGATATGCACACATACAGAATAAGACACTTACACACAGACATACACACAGACACATAGACACAGACACAGACACACACACACACATACACACAGAGAGGGAGGGAGGCGTAGCCATGCATGCACACACGGGGACAGATACATACACACACACAAACACAGATACACACACAGACATAGACATGTCCACAGACACAAACAGACAACCTTACATAACATAAATAATAAGAGGTACAGTTGTGGTCCGTCAGAGATGAGCTCAGGCTCACCTTCCCCTCCTAGGCTGGGAGAAAGCCAGTCTAAAGAGAGGCAGGGCATACACAAAGGCCTCAGATGTGAGGAGAGAGAGCATGGCTGTCTTAGAAACTGAGAGCTGTGGCCAAAGATCTGAGAGCCAGGGAAAAGAGTGAAATACACCAGACATAGCTTATATAAGGGCTTTCTAATCTGTCTGTGAAACACACATGTGCTGTGCTCATAAAGGCCAGAGAGAGCATCAGATCCCATGAAACTGGAGTTATAGATGGCTGTGAGACACAATATGGGTGTTGGGAATCTAATCTGGGTCTTCTTCAAGAGCAGTAAGTGCTCTTAACTGCAAAGACATCTCCCCTGCCTCTGTTAGTTTGTTTGAAGATGAGGATCATATCTGAATATAAAATATTACTTTGCATAAGAGAACTCTCCGCTTTTCATACAAACCTAAGGGATTATAAAAACAACTCCCTGTTGAGAGTGTTTGCACATATGTCTGTGCTTCCAGCTCCAGAGAGGCTGAGGCAGGGGCATTCTGAACTGAAGGCCAGACTTCCTAGTGAGGCCACATCTAAAAGAGGCCAATCTGGAGATAGTGTATAGGAGCAGCGGGAAGAAAACTGCAGTTGTTCAGGATAAATGAAGCAGACACTGAATTTAAAGGCATCCCCTGTCATAACAGAGAGAGATGCTAGACAAGAGGATGGAAACTCATAGGACTGATGTACAAGGATCCCCATCCTCCGTTTAGTGACACTGGCTTGCAGGCATTTGCAGACACTGTGTCATCTGATAATTCCTGGTTGTAATGTTCACCAATGTCAGGCATAATCGCACAGACGAAGGTGTGGTGTCCTTGAAGCCGATGGAAGAGAAGAATGAGGACTGGGAAACGGAGTTATCAGCTCTGCCAAGTCATTGCAAAGGTCAGATCTTAACCGGAACTCAAACAGTAACTGCACCCAGAAACATTCACTTGCACCGATGACATTAGTAAGAAAGAGTCTTCTTGGGGATCTGAAATGGATTGAGGCACGGACAGGAGCCGTAAAAGAGGGCAAAGAACACCTGCTGAAAGAAGAGGGAACTGAGCTGATGTTTACTGAGAGAAGAGTGTTCAAGAGATGGCGGCTCAGCATTAATCAGACGCATTACTGAACGCTCGTAGCTTTAAACTTTAAGATGCATGAGACTAAGTTGTTTTCTTTTTTATTAATCCTTTTATTTGTTTACATTTCAAATGATATCCCCCTTCCTAGTTTCTCCTCTGCAAACCCCCTCCAATTCCCCTCCCCTTTGCCTCTAAGAGGGTACTTCTCCACCCACTCACCCACTCCTGCCTCACCATTCTAGCATCTCTCTACACTGGGGCATCAATCCTCCACAGGACCAAAGGCCTCCCCTCTCATTGATGCCTGACAAAGCCATCCTCTGCTACACATGTAGCTGGAGCCATGGGTCCCTCCATGTGTATGCTTTGGTTGGTGGTTTAGTCCCTGAGAGCTCTGGGTGGTCCGGTTAGTTGATATTGTTCTTCCTATGGGGTTGCAGTTGATTTGCTTTTCACTAAAATTGCATATGAGAACAAATATAGAGGACAAAGCTACATAAATAGAAGCAAGACATCAGGAGCATAATTCCTGAAAAGATAAGAATAAATGGACTTTAGATAGAGGAGTGGACAGGGCAGGGGCAGAGCAGCTTCTCAGTTGGAATAGAGGAGAAAGATCATATGGGAAATACAAGTGGCTTTGCCTATACAGTTCTGAAGTAGGAGGTGATAGGCATGAACTTAAGTAGATTTATGCAATTATGTGGGAGCCAAAACCAAAACACTCAATGAATAAACTATCAGAATAATAATTGATTTGCCTCCATGAAATGAGGCACTTATCTTTCAATCAAAGAGCCCATTATGATAAACCACAGCCAACAGATCAGCACCAAACAGCCACTAAGCACAACTTAGTCATTATCTCTCTGTGATTCCTGTAAGCAAGTGACACATCAAGCATAATGACTCACGAGGAAGACAACGGGATTGGTGCGGAAGAAATGAGCCCCACACCAGGACATGCCCTTCACAAATTGTTTTCCAGAAGCCTTAATTGCCTGTGTTGATCCTTCTTGCTTTTCAGCATCTCGGTGACATGTAAGCAAGTCACACCAGAAGGCTTGGACTACTGGGTAAGATGGAGGGAAAGCTCCCTGTTGTTTGCTTGTTGCTGACTAAACGTAGCACAGAGGTGTTTAATGCACTTTGAGCCACTTGCAAGAGGAATTTGCTCCCAAACAAAGTCAGTCTTGTTTAAACAGGAGGAAAAGACCAAAACAGCAAGAAGACTAATGGCTAGTTTTCTGGTCTATTTCTTGTAGACAGAATGTTGAAAGTAAAATTTAAAAATCTATGAATAAAACTTGAAAAACATTTAAACCTGAGGAGGTCATTTTTCAGGAAAGATAACAGTATGTATCTAAGACAAGTGTTTTTCCTGTAGCCCCATCCATGACACATCCCACTGGCATGGTCTTTACGGGAGGGGTAGGTGGTTTTTGAGCCACGGCACAAAGCACGTATGTCCAAGTCTGGGTTCAATAGGTGAAGAACATCTAGAAAGGTACTCGGGCCTCATCTCCCCTGTTGGCATGGGTTGAGCATTCTGGTCTGGACTGAGATGTGTTTCCTACAAATACACACTGCAGTACTTCAGAATTTAAGACTTCTGGCTTCCTCAATTTGAAAGTAAGCTCTTTGAAGAAGGCATTAAGCTAAATGTACCAGCGTGGGTTGATGTCGATCCAATGTTCTAGCGTCCTCATAGGAAATCAGGACACTGAAAGGCACAGGAACAAGATCCTGTGAAGACACAGTGCTACAGAGATGTTGGCTGCCTAATCCAAGGACAGACACTGAGGAAGGAAGGAACCAACCCAAGGACAGACACCAACAAAGGGACCAATCCAAAGACAGACACTGCAGAAGGGACCAATCCAAGGACAGATACTGTGGAAGGGACAGCCCTGGCAGCACCTTGATATTGGGTATGTGCCTCCTGAGTTCTAATAAAACATAGATCTCTTGTTTAGAAGTCATCTTACATTACTTGTTC
Organism: Rhynchomys soricoides; assembly: GCA_019843965.1. Lineage (NCBI taxonomy): Eukaryota > Metazoa > Chordata > Mammalia > Rodentia > Muridae > Rhynchomys > Rhynchomys soricoides. Next base: position 6,478,294 of record JADRCH010000035.1, on the reverse strand, counting down.
TGAAAGCTTTAGGAAGGTAATAAATGTCCTGCACACTCTTCACCCCCCACCGCTTCCTTGTCATTGATACACACAAGACCTGTGCTGATCAAGGAGCAGATCACAGGAAAAGCTTCTCCTGGTTTGTGGCACGGGTATCACTTCCAGGCCTTTTTATGTTTGCCAGTATTTTCTCTGCCCGAAATTCTTGACGTTGTAGTTATCAAATCAAAATCCAGCACTACTTTTAAATCCCAGCCGCACACTTGCTGCCCTGGCAAGGCCTCACTGCCCTTCTATATTCTAAGTCCCTGTCAGATTTAGGATCCAGTGCAATACGATTGAGTCCCTATACCAGGACTTAATGCATGGTGCCTGTCACATGACCTTTTGTCCTAAGAGCTTGGTCTCCTTCTGTTTCCATCCGTGCTCTCCCCCCCATCCCTCCAGTGTGAGGCATGGATTCATCACTGATCCTCCTGTTGTAGAATATCCACTCTTCATCCCCTTTACTACACTGGCTTCCAGGGAGCTGGGGTAGTTCTCCTTGGACAACCAAGTCCCCATTTACTTCCTTCTCTAACTCTCTGGTAGGTCAAGCACAGTCCATTTTCTCTACACACATCCACCTACAGCAAACTTAGGGTTGAAGCAAAGTTATAAAACACAATCGGGGTTCTTACACGTCCTTGGTGGTTTTAACTTCGGCTGCCAGTAGTCTTATCTGTGCTGAGGAATTTCAAGATGAAGGAACACACATTGTTGCATGCATAAAACCTCTCAAGACTCCAGAGGAGCAAGCCTTTGGCCCTTCTAGAACTGATGCCATGGGCCTTCGAAAAAGGATGGAACTAGTGATTTGCCAGTCTCTCTGCAGCTCATTCTTCCATATCCCTCAGCAGATGTTGGCCACAAGCCCATTTCTATTTATTTCATGAGAGATATGTTTTCTTTAAATTACTGGCTGCTCTCTCTACCAGACATCAGCTGATCCAAACATGATTTTGTTCCAGCTAAGTCCCTTCAAGATGTCCATCCACAGGAGAAAACCACCCCAGGAACTCCATTTAAGTAACAGCTCTGGTATTTGTTTGGGCCTTTTACAGTCCGTTTTCTCAGCCTCGTTCACTTACAAAGTCTTTTCCAATTATTGGATGAAAGAGGCAGGTGAACACAAACAGCCTGTGCATGCATAATTAAAGCCATGCCATAAAGAACAATGAGCAAGGAAAATACAATCATTCTGGCAAATAACTCATTAACAAGTAGTTTCTGTCACCAAGGTAATATAAGACATGGTTGGCTTGTTGTATTAGCGATGGACTGGGTGATGAGGCCAGGGGGACTAAATTTTAAAGAGAAAAGAGTTCACAGTGCAGGTAATTAATGAGTTTCTTGAGTCTCCGGTGTCCTACGGCAGTGGGGAAAGCACCTATGATCCAGTTCAATAACTCAGACTTGAAAGGTCCTAATTTCGATTAGATCAGTACAGTCAGTCATCAGAGAAAAAAAAAAAACAAACCAGTGTCACATTTGCTCATTAAAGCAGCAGACATACATTGACTATGTCCTATATGGTGACATTCTCCTAAGTGTGGGGGATGGCAGGCATCATCTCTCATCTCTATAACTTCCACAAAGAGAAGAGAGAATAAAACTTCAGCAAATGTCAATACTGGGGGCAGAAGAAGTTATGGTTCCTATTGATGCTGGCTTTTCGACATTTAACTTAATTCCTTCATTTTTTTTCCCCCACTCACAACTATTTGGCTTCTGTCAGATCTAGAGAACACACCACTCTGTGTTCTTTCTGGTGGGAGAAATCTGCAGCATGCTGGCTCGTGGGCTCAGGTGTGAAGCCTGGGGTTAGCACAGGGAATAGAGTGTGAACCACTGATTGTCAGTGAGGGAAATGATACTGACCACATCACGTTAAATAAACCGTTGAATGTAAAACCTGACATATATCAGGGCACGACCCGAACTGTACATGTCTGTGCATGGAATTTCAGCAAGCATTAAATATGAACATGATAGAAGTGTTTCCCATGCTGGTGTTAGTGAGGTGTGGGTAGGGAAAACTTGACAGCTAGTAGAGATCAGAAGAGGAGCTTGCTAATTTTATTTGATTTGTCTACAAAAAGCTACATTAATATGAGAGATACTGAGCACTGTAAGATACTAATGTATATGTAAGAATGACAGTTTAGAAGATATTTCAAGCTTACCTAACCTTGTGAATGCTTCCAGATCAGAATACACATGAATTACTGCCCAAACATTAGTGGACTGAACATAGTGTGGGAAATAGCTAGCTTCTAATCACATCCAGTCAACTATCAATGACCATCATCATGGTAAGTCGAACAGATTTTAGTGCTGGTCAGAAGGTACAGTTAGTTCTGGAGGAGCTGGATCAGGGCTGGACAGACTTATTTTGTCACTGATATTTTCAGGTTCAGCTTGGTACTTCAATATGTTATTCAGAGATGGCACTTCTAAATAAAAGTGTTGACAGTCACTCTCCCAGCCATGGCTGTGGCAGGGGCACTGCTGTGCCGAGACTGGCTGTCTCTGAAGTCTAATCCTAGCTCTGGTATCACCAGTAAAGACCACTGATTTCTATTAGTGTCTTCCATGCGCTTTTTATAGTTTTGCTTTTGTTTTTTAATCTGGCTCAGGGATCAGAAAACTGGCCCATGGGCCAAATTGGGCCTTGTGTCCACATTTCACATTTTTAAGTGGTTAGAAAAGAAATCAAAAGAGAAATTAAATTCTTTATTCAGTTTTGCTTGGTTGGATTAAGACAATGTCTTACATTGTAGCCAAGGCTGGCCTAGAATACAACATAGCATAGTTAAGCTAGCCTCAAACTAATAGCAATCTTTTTGCCTCAATTTTTCTCCTTCTTCCTCTCTCCCTTTCTCCTTCCCACTGCCTCACCCCCTTTCCCTCATCTCTCTCTTTTCTGTGTGACTGTGTGTCTATGTGCATGTATACATGTATATACGTATGCATGTATGTATATGCTTCTGTGGGGAAGGAGTACCTAGAAACATGTCTGCATATTCATACGGAGAGCAGAGGTCCTCACTGGATGTGATTTCTCGGGAGACCTGTCTCCTTACTTTTTTGAGACATCATTTCTTACAGGTATGAACTTGCCAAGTAGTCCAGGCTGGCCAGCCAGTGGGCCCCAGGGATCTGTGTCTTCCCAGAAGTGGGGTGGCACCATGTTCTGCTGTGTATGTAGATGCTGGGGATCAGGTCTTAGAGCTCACCAGCAAGCACTTTACCAACTGAGGTATACCTTCTCAACTTTCTACTTTGTTTTCAAGACAAGGTCTCACTGTAGCCCAGACTGGTCTGGATCTTACTACATACCACACAGTGGTCTCAAACTCAAGGCAGTCCTCCTTACCTTAGCTTTCCTAGTATGGAGTGGTGTACCAGTTTCTGGTATACACATTGTCTGGGGCCACCTTTAAGAGTGGATGAACAAAGTTTTATCGGGACCCAGCCAGACACACTCATTAGCTTGTGTCACTATAACAGAGCAGAGCAGCGGGTGCAGAGACCCTATGGTCTGAAAACCCTGTGATATTAACTCTCTGGTTCTTTCCAGAAAATGTTGACTAATCCTTGATCTATCACAGAATGATGGGGATTGGAGCAGCATATCCACAGTGTAGAAACATAGTCCCTGTAGACATATCTCCTGAGTGGCCATGTGTGCACATGGTTCATAAAAGCTATACATGCCCGCTCGTTCAAATGACACAGCAAGAATATCAAAGCATGAAAAACATCCAAAGCATTCTCTTTCTGCTATGCAAATAGCCCCCTCCAAAGTCACACTGCAAGCTATTTTATGTAGGAAGAGAACTGGGAAGCAAAACAAAATCCCGCAAACTTGTTCTAAAGAGAAGAATGTAGAACCGCCCGCCCTCATTCAGATTGAAACAATGTATTGACTTCATGTTCTGAGCACTTGGAACACTCAGCTTTTACAGCGTAAGCAACTCCTACTCCTGCTCTCTAGATGGTCTGCACATCCCGGAAGACTGCTGAGCTGCCTACAGAGCTGGGCAGACAGAGATGGTCACTGCCACTGTTCAGTGACAAATGCAACTGAGTGGATTTTAACATAGTTCTGAGAAGAAAGGGGAGGGGGGAGTTTAAGACACAGTCACTATTGTCCAAGTAGATGCCTTAGCAGCATATTAAAATGGTGATCAAGACAATGACCAAATCTTATATTAAACCACTTACTGGACATTTCCCTGGAGCACTGGGGAGACTGCTCGGTGGTTAAGAACATATCCACGTTCAGTTCCTAGCATCTTTGTCTGGCAGCAATCCACTGCTCATAACTACAGTTCTAGAGGATCAAATGCCCTCTCTGTTTTCGGCAGGCAATGAACTCATATACACAGACACATGTAAATGTACACAATTAAAAATAAAACCCAAAGTATCCCCATATTTACATATAAAATATATGCCAAATGTGACTTGCTCTGGAAATTTTATTTTATATTTAACTATGCATATGTGTGCATCTGTGTGTGAGTATGTGCATGTATATGTAGGGGTACCCCCAGAAGCCAGAGGCATTACATGCCCCTGGTGCTTGAGTTACTGGCAGTTGTGAGCCACCTAAAACGAGTGCTGGGAATCAAACTCAGGTCCTCTGGAAAACAGCAAAACCTCTTAACCACTGACCCATCATCTTTTCAGCCTGTGACTTCCATTTTGAAATGATAGTAAGTTAATATATCAAATGATATCATGTGTTCAAGCCAGGAGTCACAAACACAGACATAACTGGTGAACGTCCATTGGTGATATTACATAATTACTTTTCTAAACCAGAAAATTAGCCCAGTATTTTCTTTCCCAGAGACACCCATGAACATCTGTCAGAACTGTTTATTTCTCGGTTGGCTTATAACATAACACAGCTGTACTGACTGCCTGAGCACATACAAACTTGGGTAAATAAAAACAGATTCCAGACCTATGAAGAGTTCTACCCAGAAAATGTTGTCTTGTACGTGTGTGACATCGAGCCAAGGAATTTCACACCGTGGGATGAGGGGAACAATAAGACCAGGGAGCTAAGGTCTGACTGACAACACTTCCTATGCTAGCCAGGAACAAGAAACAGAGGAAAGCTGATCGTGTTTATGTGAGCATGTTACAGGATGGGACGGGAAGTGGAGAGAAGGAAACAGCTAAACACGGAACCAGCACTTGAAAGACAGTGATTATAGCAATTAACGAAGTCTTAGGGCCTGGATCTAAACCATGTCCATGATTGGAGGGCACATTTACAGAGTCAAAAGTTTGCACGATCGGACACATTTTTGATTGAAAAAAGGAAAGGAAAAGAAAGAAAAAGGATCTGTAGTGCGTTCATTCTATTTTCTGACTCTTACGTTTACTAGCTTTTCACTTAGCTCCGGTGAAATCTTGGAAAGCAGTTAGGATTAAAGTACTGCCATCAAACATTCGAAGGATTCACGCGTGTGTGAGGGTACGTGAAATAACTGGCATGGAAGATGGCACCAAGATGGAAGGTGCAGTAAACGGTAACGTGTTCTCTTCCAGAAGGATTTTAACGGAACCTCAACTCAGATGGATCACATTGGCCTTTCTGTTTTGGGGGAGCGATTTCATTACTCCTCATTCCATTTCCTCCTGTATTCACCTCTTCTTTTCTCTCTTTGGACAAGGGCCAGGTAAGGCAGCCTCTGGGAACTGATCTCAGATGGGGAGATGAGCGTCTGGGATGCTGGCAATAGCCTCTGAGATCCATAGCAGGTCTCTGCTTTGTTGGAAGAGTGAATCCCAGCATGGTCTCATATCACATATGTTTCTTGTTGGCTAGACAATGGGCAGTCTCTTACCTAGTGCATACATGGCATGTGGAAAGAGCCCTGGAGCAGGTCACTCAGTGTATATTATCTAAGGAAGAGAAGTGGGCTTTGGGGTCTCACAGGACATTAGCTTGCTGGCAGTTATTCCTAACAGGTAAGACCACTTCTGCCAAGTATGTTTTAATTCTACATTGTCATGACATCATGCTGTGATCTTAGAGATGCTTACAATAGGTTCATAACTGGAAAACTTAGTGTTTATTTTATGATGCATTTACATGGTAAACAGTTTCAAATGGAGTAAAATGCCTACTCTCACCTCAAGGGTCCAAACTTTTACTCTTAATGGATGAGCTGAGGACTCCTGTTAATCTACCTCAGTTCAAAACAAGTAACTTCACATTCCTATTTTCTGGAGAATACAGTCCAGATTCTAATATACAGGCTCATAATATAAAATGCTGGCTCATTTTAAGTCTTCATAATTACATTTATGCACATTTATTTTGGTCTCTTGAAACTTTGCCTGCAAATCAGCAGCATACTATTTCACACACATATACAGACAAACTCACACAGAGACAAATAGAAGAATATATGGGCATATTTACAGACTCTGGTTAACGTAGTTAGTGTCAGTCCTTGCACAAGTTATCTTTCTGGGTACCAATCTCTTCATGTATGTAACAGAGGTAATAATACTGTTTCCATAAAGGACTGGCAGGGATTAAATGAAATGATTTCTGTAAAATAACCTGGAATGTTCTCTAGTGTGTCAGGAAATTACCTTGCCTGAATGTATCTTCTTCTATAATCAAGGAATAGTTGATCTTAGGAAATAAAAGCCAGATCCTCTCTCTGAACAGCCCTGAGGGACATTCCACCTTCAGAGCTCTGCATGCTGAGATAAGACCTCAGTTCCAGCGGCGGGCAGACATCTCTGCCTGTCCCAGTCTGCCTACCCCATTCTCTCACAGGTGAGCCATCTCCAGAGAGCACTCCCAGCAAGAATGCTAAGACCACTCTCCATCATGATGTCTCCCAGAAACTTGCTTTAAAATTATAGGTTAAAATATATTAAAATATCTGTCTTCCACCTTATCCTGGAGTTGCCCTGAAGGCCTCAAACTTGAGAAAAACAGTGCTGCTAAACCTCTAGATTCTGAGTTGAAAAGACCAGTGGTTCTGTACGGAGCCACACCCCTTCCAAGCTCATGAACAGAAGCAAGTTAGAGATGGAACCCTGACCCTGGCTGACCACTGATACTGTACGGAGCCACGTACAGGTTAGATGGGGCCCTGTCCCTGGCTGTCCAGGCAACACTGTACGGAGCTGTCTCTTTCTAATCTCTCTGACAGAAGCGAATTAAAGTTGGAGCCCTGCAATGGCTGTTACAGGACAAGACTAGGAAACTAGGCGTGCTTCCTGCAGAGTGGCTTACTGATAGGCACAAACTGTTGAGGGATATGAAAGGCTACTCTCTATGTATAGAAAATCAGTAAGGCTGGGATGGAGAGATGGCTCAGTGGTTAGGAACACTTGCTATTCCTGCAAAGGACCCAGCCTTGGTTTCCAGCACTCCCAGCACATGGCAGCTCACAACCATTCTTAATACTGGCTCCAGGAGATCTAGAATCTTCTGGCCTCCAGGGGCAGCAGGCATACACATGTCGCATGTACAGACATGCAGACAAAACACTCATCACATAAAATAAATATAATAATTTTTTAGGAAGTTGGGAAGGCACAAGGCACAGCTTATACATTTTGAAATCTTCCTGCTCCTCCCAACTTGAAGCCTCCTGATGAAGTCCGAAGCTGGCACTGGCTTTGCTGGGTACTGCCTCTGGTGACCCACCAAGAAAGGCAGGGGATGGAGAACAGGAAAACAGCCTGAGTTTCCCTCCCTTTGCAGACCAGGAACATGAATGTGCTGGTTGGTAAATACTCAGAAAGAAAGCAGCTGGACAATAAGTCCTCTTGTATTCCATCCAAAAGGACCATGTCCGCAGTGGGTGTAGCCTGCCACGTGAGTGCATTGCCACTCCCGGAGACATGGAAAACCCATGAATCTACCCATCAGCATTTGGAGAGGAATACAAGAGCCAGGCTGTGTGAGGGGCTGTCTCCAGTAACAGCACCCATGTCCCAGGATCCTACACCCAGAGACCACGGCAGAGAAGGAGACGGCAGCATGAGAGATTTCCTTCCGCTTTAGCCGTGAGAATCACAGAACCAGGTCGGAGACCTCACAGGGCAGCAACGGTGCAACATTGTTGCGTTGGAAGGGCCGTCTTTACCAACATCACAGCGGGCACAACTGGATGCGGCTGCTGCAAGAGCAGGGAGATGGGCTTCCTGCCTAAACTGAGAGCAGAGACTTCTTTTCCTCTTTGACCATCATTAGCTCTGGGTCTTGTTTCCCTCTATTCTGCTGAAAGATTATTCTGAGAAAATCAGTGCATCATTACTCCATTCACGATTCTGTTCATTTTGTTAACAAAACAAGGAAAACTCAGCCCAAACACATTTCAAGAAACAGAAACCGGCTACATTTTATTTCTTCAAGGACTGTACAGTAAAAACCTGCCAAAATTCCTTTCCCAATCACATTTCCCAAAAGCTTAGTACTTGGACATAAATGTTCACTCTTGCCTAAAATTTGGCACATTTGACCGTATAATTCTTCAAATTTGTCAATTTGGCTGACTTTTTTTTTTTTTTTTTTTGAAAAAGCAAGTGGAGAAATTGGAAAGATTGAAGTGAGATGTTGTAACTCGTGGCACTGGTCAAAAAGATAATTCATTTCATGGACAATAAATCTATTTAAAAAATTCACACTAATTTTGGTAGATTGTTTACCCAGCTGGGTTTTTACAAGTTTGAAATCTGTGTAGAAATATGATATGCAAATGAATATAAATTAGTAATATACAAAGATGCCAGTTTCCAAATTCCATTGAAAATTGTTGATTTCTTTTAGTATGTTTTAGTTTTAGACATTTCAAACTAATGGAAGAACAAACAAACCCAAAATTCCTCATCTGGGAATACGTTCTAAAGACATATATGGCCCATGAAGGTAAACTGCTCTCACACTATGTGCATGCAGGCTTGTAGTGTTGGAATAAATATGGAGGAGCACGCTGGAGGCTCTCACGAGTTTTGCTGGTAATCATCATAAGTCAATGGGATTGAAGGACTTAAGTGTCTCTTAGTCACACATCTTGGGTACTTAGACTTTGACATTTTGTCCATAAAGACAGGTGTGTTGGGTCTGTATTCATTACATGTAATGTGTAAGGCAGATTTCTCAAATTACAGAGAGCCAATGTAGAATACAGACCTGTCATTAATTCATATACACATATATCATAAATATATCATACAGTGTCATTAATTCATATATATACACATATATCATAAATATATCATACAGTGTCAGCTATACATCTACAATTCTTCCTTCCTTCAATTTCTGACTAATGAAACCATTTCACTGCAACCCCTCAATTTCCATACTAAAATATTACACAATTGGAAAATCTGAAAAATACCATATTGTCATTCCCATTTGAAAAGTTAAATCAAGTATCTTGTTGTTTTGTAAATAATCCTAATTTTGCAAAAATCTTGTGCTAATAGATCTCCAAATTCTTTTATTGGGTGCCAAGGTACTTGACTGGAAATGTCACTCTGTCCGGAGGCTGCAGAGATGAAGCTCCAGTTACTGAGGTACGTGACAAAGATACTTGATTCTCTAGTGCGTGGGTGCCTCCAGCTTCCTTTTCCAAGCTCAAATGGCACAATTCTCCCCACACTCTATAACCATTCAGAATTATACGTCTCCATTCAGAGGGTTCTGTGCACTGCCTTGAAGATTTAGACAGCGCCCTGTCTCAACGGAGCCGTGAGCTCACTGTAAGTAGGACTATGAACATATCAATGAGGCTGAATTTCCTGACACCTTCTACAAAAGACAACTGACTTCTCATCACATAATCTTCATATGTCACAGGCCCTATAGCATGTGCACTGTCTGTAAAACATGTGCCCAGTCACGGCATATTGGAAAGACCTGAAGGCGTGCACCATCTAACACAGGTTCAAGTTTATCCGTCTTACATCAGAGGCTTCTCGACCAGCTGAGATCTATGGGCAGCCAGTAGACTGGGTGGGTAGACTCCCAGCATTATTATTGGAGATAAAAAACCAAAGCCATCCATTTAACACCATGGTGGTTGAAAAACCAACAGGCCCTGGTGTGAGAGAATAAATAGCAAAAGAAATTTCCTCTACAGATACTTCAAAGCCTCTGCAACATCTGGAATCTGGCTCCTTAAGGGATATTCCTCTAAGAAGTAAGTACAAAGGGACTTTAACAGGGCAAACAAGAGTCAGGTTTCTTACAATGTGTTCTCCCTGGGGGGAAACAAATAATAGAACACATCTGACTAACCTTTCTGCACTCGAGCTGCATTAATTAACATTTAGTCATGGATTCCATCTTGAGCGTGATGAACTCATGGCTACAGCTGTTTTCATTGAGGGGGAAAATATGCTCTTACACTTTAGATTCCCAGACCTTATAAGTCTGGGAAACTATGTTTGATTGGCTGCTTTTGTGCCAGCATTATGGACACAAAGTTACATATCACACACACACACAAATCAATATATACCCACCCTACACTGCATGGAAATCAGTATCAACATCACATCAACTGGATTGTCCAACTCGATAGAAAACTGTATTCTTATCTCTTTTCTACTTTTATCAAGGTATGAGGAGATGCTGAAGAACTGATCGATGATGTAGACCATGGCTTTAGAAGAGCGGTCCTGAGGCTATTCTAAGATTTAAATATGGCTCAAAGACACTAAAATGGATGGGAGCTGATAACTAAGAAACATGAACAGATGTTGCTGATACTGAACATGGATGCCCTGGTAGACACGTCCTCAGTTCCACAGGCCAAACATGTGCAAGTCACTGTTTGGGAGCAAAGTGGAGACAGAACTGTAATAATGCTTGCTTGGCCATTGAAGAATTTTTTTCTAATAGAAAAGGTTTATTCAAAAAGAAGTTTTGCAAGGGAATTTATCAGATAATCCTCGGGTAACATATTTGACCCGTAACAGTGTGTCAAGTTTCCATCACAGGATCCCTGTAAAATAAGACTCCTCTTGCACAGTCTGTTACAATAGCTTGATCAGTTCTGGTCAAATTAATAGTCTCATGGGCAACTGATTCATTGTGCAGCCATGAGTGTGTGTGATACCCGCATCCTCTTGTACAAGTGTGGCATCATTGTCTGTGTATATGCTTGCCCTCTCAAAGAAATATCTCCAGCCAGAATTGACTTTCAAACCCAGTCTGACATGTCTTCACTTTCTTAGACACAGTACAGTAATAATTTAATCAAAACAGATGGTTTATCTTACCTGGAACTACTTCAAAAAGGAACTTTCCTGGGTTTTCTTCATTGCACGGATGCTCAATGACTTTATTTCCAGGCAGAAAAATAGTCCCCTGCAAACACAAATGCCCCAAACATCAACATAGCAGCAAGCACCACATACCAGCAGCACTGAGCCCCTAAGTCGATGGGTGTCTGCAACCCAGTACATGGTCATGTGCACCAAACACCCTCATGTTGATGGTAATCAAATTCCATAAGCCAAAGTTATATTCACTTACTTTTAGTCCATATTTTTGAGGAGCTCATGTACCTTAGACGACATTAACTCCAGGATCACTTTATGTATTAATTTATGATGTGGATTAAGTGCCATCAAAATTACTGAGCATTCTACAACACTATAATATTTAATGGTTTAGACCAATCTAAGGCAGTTGGTATTATTTTCTCCCATTTCATGGTTGTAAAAAATTAAAGTGACAGCATTAAAGAAACTTAGTAAAATTTCAAATGGTCCTCCCCTTGGGCCACAGTTGGTCATGTGAGCCCAAGACAGAAAATTTAATACCAATGCAGTGTTTGGGGGACTTAGTCACCGGGAGGCATGGAAGTAATGGGAATTCTTCAGAATCTAATGTGTGGATGGCCGTTGTGAGAGTGTAGTTCAATATTATCTCTTGTTCCCTTTGTTTTCCACCATGGGGAGACGCACTGAGAAGATGCTGGTCCCCGAAGGTGACTTTTACAGCATCCAGAACTGTGAATCAGCAGATTTATGTTCATTATAAATTTCCCAGTCTCAGGCATTCTGTTATAGTAGTCAAAAACATGATGAGATGTTTTGATTATCCTTTCTGTTAGATTGTTCTCTATTCAGTGATCATTCCCACCAGTTTAGACACACATAAGTGTCTATTCCATTTTTAAAGGTTGTCCTGAATAACTCTTTCCACATTACATGCTATTTTCTCCTTATCTAGATAATTTGCCAGTACTGAATCATCTGTGCATGTTGCTGTGCCAGGGAAGTGTTAGTGATCCCCCAAAACACACACAGGAGCCAATCTGATGCAACTCACAGCAGGGTCTTTATTCCAGTTGAGCTAGCTCACCGCCCTCCCCATGCACCGCTGTCACTCAAGACAGTTTTGGGGGTGGAGGAGCCAGCAGGATATTGGGGCCTACAGCAAATGAGGATACCTGAATGTAAAGTCAAATGGTAAACAGGACTCCATGATCAAGATTATTACCAATGACATAAACTCTTAGTCCCCAAGTCTTACGGGGAGCCCATCCCGCCTTCTTGTCATCATCTGTGAATCTAATAATAAGAGCATTGCATTTCTCCTCACAGTCCTGGGTATTGAGCCTATTTGTTAGGCAGGGTGTGGCCTTGTAACCTGGGGGTGTAGGTTTGTTGGGGGAATAACCCGGATATGCTGATCTTATTGGGGGTATGACCTGGAGATGCTGGTCTTGTTGGGGATTAGCCTGGAGACTGAAGCTAGGCTCGGGTTTTGTTGGGGTCAACTTGGAAACTAATGCTAGGTACCAGCCTGTTAGTTTACCTGAGTTCAAACTTAGGTCAGATTCTCTAAAATGAAGTCTGAACTTAAAAGAAGTGGCATCTCATGTACCTTTGTGGCCTTGTCTTTGCACCTGTGGTTTAGGGTAGGTGGCTTAAGTTACATTCTTGACGGTGTTCAGTCCTTAATGAAACTTCAATCCATTGGCAACTGTTTCTTTTCTTTTTCTTCATTTTGTTTTGTTGAGACAGACTCTCACCATGTAGCTCTGGCTGTTCTAGAACTCACTAGGTAGACCAGGCTGGCCTTGAACTCAGATTCACCTGCCTCTGCCTCCCAAGTACTGGGATTAAAGGCATGTACCATGACATTGAGCTCTGACCACTGGTTCTTGAAGCATCATTTTTTTTCTGTTTTGGTTTTCTTCAAGCTTTTCTCTTGTATCTCTGCTATTGGAGTCTCATTTGCTGACTCTAGTTTCCCTTACGGCATTAGAGTTTTCCAGATATTTGTCTAATGAGTCCATCTCTTCTGACAATTCTTTATCTAATGGCTCACATTCCTCCACACCTATGACTTCAGTAACCAACTATGAGCCATTTAATATCAGTTTATCTATAATAATGGTTCTTCTTCTTAGACTGCAAATCTGAGAGCTTATTTGACGTTTCTAATCATGTATTTCAAAAGGTATTTTAAACGCAATTAAATTAAGTTAAAATTAAAATGCAATTTAATTTAGTCCTCAGCGTGAGTTCCCTATCTGAATGTTATGCAGCATCCTTCACTACATTGTACACCACAGCTCTGGTCTGCATTCTGCCCATGTTTGCTGCCAGTCTGACTTGCTTTGTGCCCACCCTGCTTTGTGCCAGTAAGGATGACCTTTAAAGTCAATGTGCCCCACACCTTCGTTGGGGTCTGTGCAATGCCTTCAGCATCTTTCAATCTAGTATCAACACAATCTAAGTGTCCTTTAGAAACACACATTTAACCCCTCCTTTCCTACAGAAAATAGCTCTGGCTTGTATTTGTTCCAGAATGAAGACCTCAATGACCACGCCCCAGCCATTTCTCTAAGCTACGTTTCTGTGGTTTTCCTATGATCCAGGGAACTTCTTTTCTGAAGTTCTATTCAGAAATGCTATTATGCTCCCATCGCACTAAGAGATCATCTCTCAGGTCATTTGATGGACACAATATACATTTACATTGACTGATGCTTAATTTACCCCTAGTGCCCAGCATGATACCAGCATATAATTAAAACCCAGTAAGCATACTGTAGAGTAAATGCATACCCTCAGTATAGTAAAGCTGTATTCTGGCTGGAGAGATGGCTTGGGGGTTAAGGGTATGTATCATTCTGGCAGAGGGTATATATTTGTTTCCTAGCACCCTCTTAAAGCAGCTTACAATGGCCTATAGCTCCACATGCAAGGGATCCTGCCCAGAGAGAGCCTCTGCAGACTCCTGAACATGCACGGAAGGCCACCACCCGTGGACAGTCATAATTAATACAAAATAAATTATAATTTAAAAGCCATATTCAAAAATACGTTGGACTCAAAAGCTCAGGATCCTACTCTCTGTGTCATATCATCTACTTTTCTCAGTTCGAGGTAATATTTAGTCCAAGTGGTCTTTTACTCAAGTCTCTTCCTATCTAGTTTGACACAGAAAATTACGGTCAGCACTGAGTTCCCTCCTGGGCTTGTATTGAGTGATATGGGTTAGCTCCGGTCTTTAAAGTTTCCTACCTCCCAGAGGATTATGCAGGGTAATATGCCTGTCTGATTTCAGCCTCGTTAGTTTCACTAACACTCATGATACTTCCTGATGCCTTATTTGCCTCATAGACTTGATTCATGAATGACGTCCTTGATTTCTTGCTGGGATCTTGAATTGCACACCATCCAGAGTACAAGGGTCCATATTTTCTATGTCAGGGCTCTGTACCACAGCATGATGTTCAGAGTGATGCACTGCAAACTTCCGTGGTCTAAATGGACAAAAGGCTTAGACACAGAAAGAGGGTCTAACAAGTCCTATGGTTCACCATATGTGTCAGTAACCACATGCTAATAACTAGCATATTCAGACTGTAATTATATTTATGTTTATCTCCAATGGGCATAACCTTTTCATATAGTATCTGTGCTGGCTGGATTTGTGCGTCAGCTTGACACAAGCCGGAGTTATCACCGAGAAAGGAGCCTCCCTTGAGGAAATGCCTCCATGAGATCCAGCTGTAAGGCATTTCCTCAATTAGTGATCAAGGGGGGAGGGCCTATTATGGGTGGCGCCATCCATGGGCTGGTAGTCCTGGGTTCTATATGAAAGCAGCACCCCTCCATGGCCTCTGCATCAGCTCCTGCCTCTAAGTTCCTACCTGTGTGAGTTCCTGTCCTGACTTCTTTTGGAGATGAACAACAATGTGGAAATGTAAGCTGAATAAACCTTTTCCTCCCCAACTTGCTTCTTGGTCATGGTGTTTGTGCAGGAATAGAAACCCTGACTAAGACAGTATCAATGCAACTTCGAAATGCAATGCAGTAACACCATCTTTCATAGTTTGGCAGGTCAGAGTTGGCAAAAGAAAACAGACTAGAGAAATATGCTGGCAGTTTGATTTCAGCTTAACTCGCTATTAAAATGAAATCTCATCTCTAGTTAATATCAGACCAAGGAGCCAAAGCCACAAGAGATTAGAGTAAGGTGAGATGTCATTGAAAATAGACATAGGGATTTGTCCTTTAGAATTTATTGGGGGAGGATGCCTGTCTGTGTGTGGGACAGTGTTACGGGCCTGGAATCTGGTAGGGAACAGGGAGCCACTTACTGTCTCAGGTGGGTGCCTCAGTGCTGGGGACTCTGAACCCACTTAACCTGACTATTTATAGTAAAGGTTCATGCTTGCTTGAATTTTTATTTAATTGAATTAAAAAAAAAAAACTATGCAGAGCCTAGCCTAGCAGAGACTTGAAGTGCCCGGGATGGGGGGTGGATAACCAGGGGGCTCCCCCTTGCTGGGAGAAGGGGAGGGGGAAATTGTGGGAGGGGCATTGAGGAGGATGTAAAATGAGTAAGTAAGTAAATAAATAAATAAATGCATTTTTAAAAAGACTATGCCGAAGATGTGATGTGTTTTTTTTGGTTTTCTGCAAGAGGACTTGAATAATGGCCTCCCAAGGATAGCAGTGCCTGATCCCTGGACCCTGGAAGGGTTAATTCATCAACAGAAGAGAGTCTCTGCAGATGGAATCAAATTAAGTATTCTGATAAGAGATGATCCTAGACTGTCTGAGTGAGCCCAGATCCTAATTACAAGGATCTTTAGCATAGAGATGAAGGGACATGGAGATTTGACACACAGATACCAGGGGTCTTATGAAATCTGAGCTAGACAGAACTAACAGTCACAAGTCAGGGACACTGAGAATCCCCCAAAGCTCGAGGCACCGGTCCACCATCTTCCTAGAATCTTTCTGAGCTCATCCCTGCTATCCCTGCTTTAAGCTTCTTGATCCCAAACTGGGAGAGAGTGCACGGCTTTGTTTAAGCTATTAAGTAGTTGGTTATTTAGGTGCAGCACATAAGAGAAGCCGCGGCTTCAGGAAAAGACTGAGAAATAATCTATCAACGACCCCTAGGAGGAATTTACAAACCTCCGAGGTTTCAAAGAAGCCCAGTTTTCAAGTTGGCAAAGAATACCTAACTTTTCATTACCTCCTTGTTTTGGAGAAAATCCACAGAACAAAAGTCATCCAGAGAGATGTCAGCCTAGGAAATCTGTCTTATCCAAGTCCTCTCATCTCTCCAGGATGCAATTGTCCAACCAGCTTCATTTCAGGCCCTGGACACACAGGGCAGAAAGTCCTTGGCATGTTTACCAGTCCATATTTGGAGAAGAGTGAGGTGCACTTCTGACCCTTCTCAGTCCTTTGCCAGGCATTGACTTGCACACAGTCATTTTGTTATTTCTCATAGGAGAAGAATGTCAGCTGTTCTGAAGGCAGGAGGAGCCAATGGTGGCTTATTAGGTTGTGTGTGTGTGTGTGTGTGTGTGTGTGTGTGTGTGTGTAACAATAATAATCAAAGGAGAAGTCATTTGAACAGGAATTTGAGAGGAAGTGGGGGTGGAGTAGAGGAGGAGCTTGGGGTGGAAGGACTGGGATTGGTGTGAATTCCACTTTCATAGACAGAATCTCAAATATTTTATCGGGAAAGTCAAAATTTGAAATATGGTATATGATAGAAGAAACAGGAGAGGGGGAGGGAGTGGGAGGAAGAAGAGGGGTGGGAAGAAAGTGGAGG
>JADRCH010000035.1:6428651-6451301 GCA_019843965.1 Rhynchomys soricoides | reverse complement strand
CTCTATCTACCCCCACACCAAGGCTTCACTGATTGCTCTATCTACCCTATGCCAGCCTTAACTCTCCTCCCATCTACCCCACGCCAATGTTCGACTGATTCCCATGCCCCCATCTGCCCCATGCCAAGAACAGTCCTCTCCATAGCTCTTCCAGCCATGTCTTGTAGTTTGGGGGCTTAAAAGTGGCCTCGAAAGATCATTTACAAGAAGCTCAAATTTCAGTTTATCTTCTCACAGATTGGAAATGAAGCTGACTAGGCAGGAGACTGTAGAAACCAGAAAAACAACATATAATATGAAACCCAAGTCACATCAAAGTCAGCAACTATCAACATTTTCTCAGCAGAGAAAGCTGAAGTGGAATGTTCTAAACTTAGTGCAACTGAGGTCATATATTAAAAACTCATTTAGTGTTCATGATCCAGTCCTACCTTGTGCAAACAACCTCAGTTACAGTAGCCTCAAATTTTCTAAGACCTTAAGGCAAAGGAACAAACCTATTTGCAGGAAAATTTGACAATTGATGGTTAAAACAATACTAAGTTGAAAGAAGACTAATTATTTTATCAAATGCTTTTTCTTATAACCATGTAAAATCTGGAAAAAATAATACAAACTAACCGATACAGAAAGAATTCTGTTATTATGCGTTTAAAAATATCTTCCATTCCCGGGGTATTAACATGTAGTGAGACATGAGTTACAGGGGCGTGTAGTCCCCATGGTAATGACTTTGTAGAGACCATTGAAGGGTGAGATACTCTGACTTTGTGAAACTACCTCGGTGTGAATCTGTTTTCATTGAAGTAAGAAGATTTAAGATTTAAGAAAAACCTATCTTCCTCATTTTCTTCTGCCTCTTTTATAAAACCAAAGCTTACTTCCCTGTTTCAGTTCCCCCCACTTTATTAACTCTGTAAGCTCCCAACAAGAGTTTTATTACATAGAGAGGCATTATTACATATTACATATGTGTTAAAATCAGAAGGGGGAAAACAAAGCCAAGAACATGTCCCAGGTTGAGCGGAGTGGAGTTAAGATAAATACCTCATCAGAGGTGAATGAAATATGTCCCTAGGACCGATGGACTGCTTAGACAGTTTGCTTTAGGCTAAAACACCACGTCAAAACTTTTGTTCTTTCAGATGTGACCACACTGCGGATGATTTGGCTGCTCAGCATTCAAAGAATTTTCTTAAATCCATTTGCCATGTGTTTCCATTCAGGCAAAGCCTCCATTTTCTATGACTACATAAAGTACACACATGTCTGTCTACTGACCTCGATGTCGCTCAGCCTTTAGTTTGTACTTCTTGAACATTCACTGGTTTCTTGAACCTCTGTCAGGACCACCCACACAATTCCCAGTCCTAATCAGCAGATTGTAATCAGTGTCCGACCAGAGAAGCTCTGAACTGAGAGTGAAGATTTTCCTTTCCCCACAGCTCATTTCAAGTTCCTGCTCTGTTTATAATATTTAGTTTACAGTAAGGTGCAGTCATGCAGAAGAGATGAAGCTTTCTGAAAAGTGTAACAAGGGTGTCCAATCAAGGTTGTCACTAACCATTAGACAAAGACTACAACGGGTGGCTAATGCAGTCATAAAAATAGAAAGTGTTTAGGTCTGGTGTGGCCACAAGAAGGAACAAAAGACCTAACAGAGGCTGAGATTCCAGGATGTGGCCATTATTGCCCTACGAAACTTACCTTCAAGAATCCTCTAGCTATAGTGCCAGGCTAATTAGAAAGCCCCCAAGTGACTGACTTATTACAGTGGAATACTTCTTCCTATTCAAAATATGCTTAATACATTCTGGTTGGGGGTCTTCAAGGAAAAATACTGTAAGTTATATCCTTACAAGACCATAACTCCTTAGAATAATTTAAAGAAGTCTTTTATCTGGATGTTGCCTGTTGGAAGAAATTCTACAGAAGAGAAAAATATTCGTCGAGGTACAAACAATGAGAATTACTGATCTTTTCAGCAATGGTAGTGTATTAAAAATTAGCAGACACACCAGCTCTACTTCACATCAAACATGGGTATTCACAGGGACTCTATGAAAATTCCTGCTTCCAACTTAAGCTGTGGTTTGCCTCTGCCTACATGTTTGCTAACAGCCATGATTTTTAGGAAATGGCTGGAGCCGAACTGCTTGTCCATGACCAGTCTCTCACCACTGATTCCCATCTCCCCTGTGGTTAAATCTGCTTCTGGGTGGCAACCTCATCCTTCAGGGAACACAGTCAAAATTCTTGACTTTCTTCATTTTTTCTTTTAATTTTTTCTTATTTTATTATATTTTTTGCCATTTTTAACAAGATGAAATATAACTACCTAATTTCCTCCTCCTTCCAGCCTCAGCCATGTTCCTTCACCCTTGGTACCTCTCCAATTCTTGGCCTCTTTTCTTAATTATTGTATAAACATACATATATACACATAAGCATAAATATATGCAACTTGCTGAGTTCACTCAGTGTTGCTTGTATGTGGATGATTTCACAGATAAGCACTTAGATTGGACAATCACCTAGTGAGTACATCCTTGAAGATGTCCAATGTTTCTCTTTCAAAGGTCTTTTCTCCTGCAGTTCTTTGTCAAGTGGTGGGGCCTTTGGAGATTTTCTCCTTCTAAGTTAGCATGTCTACTTGGTATCATCCCTGTCTGGATCTTATTTGGGCAGCCATCTTGATGAGGAATCACAGGTGAAGTGTCCCTGTCATTTCTAGGAGACACAATCTTGCAATAGACTTTTAGTCATTTGGTTCTTTCCCTGTGATGTTCTCTGAGCCTTAGGTGTAAAGGCTGTGTTATAGGTGTATCAACTGAGGCTGGAAATCATGGTCAGCTGTTCTCTGGGTTTTGATCAGCCATGACTTTCTGTCTCTATATGCTGCAAAAAAAAACCTTTTTTGTTGAGGAGTGAGAGTTACTTCAGCCCTACACTCCATGTATGACTATTTCTGTTGTTCCTATCTTCAAAAGAGACTCACAATTAGTGGCTTCTTAGTACTTCCATTGTATTGTCACACCAGACAAGCGAGAGCTGTTACTAGGTCTGAGTTCATCAAAGCATTTCCTTAACCGTGTCAGTTATCAACAGACAGATTTTATTCACCCCATCGTCTTTGATTCTAACTTCTTGTCATTCAGCAACAATATTAAATAATGTGTAGGCATCAGGCACTATTCTAGATCATTTGGATATATCTCTGAACAGCATAAAGCTCCCTATCAATGGATCTTACATCTGAGGGAAGGCAGCAGTAAAACAAATAACAAGAGAATGTTAAATGACATCATAGACCATGGTTGTGATTATCAAGATGGAGAAACAGAGCAGAGCAAATGAGAGCAGGGCTTATGAGGGAATTGAAGGGTCAGGCAACAGTTCTAAAAGGGGGCCTCAGGATGTGATAAAGGGTTTTTGGAGAGTAGAATTTTCAACAGATATTATCTATTTCCTATTATATATCTAGCAAAAGGATTAATAAGCAAGTTGTCAGGATAAAATGACATTCCCTGACCCCATCTGTTATTTAAATTTGTCCTTCGTCAGAGTAGTTAGAGAAGAGGAAAGGAAGTAGGTGGGCGAGGGGGTAAAGCTAGGGCACGGGCTTTTGCTGTGGAGTGTTTGTGTCCCACCCAAGTTCACATGTGCACTTCTAAAGCCACTGGGACAGTGTTCAGAGTTGTGGTCTTCAGAAGGTAGTTATAGATGAGGTCAGACTGGAAAGCCTTAATGACGTTCAAGACTCTTCCAAGAGGAAATACGAGAAGCTTCCTTCCTATTTCTCTATGCTCTGTGGTGATACAGCACAGAAGTGCCTCTCTGTGAGCCAGGATATGGCCCCTCATCATTCCCATGGAGTTCTCTTGCTCAGTCTCTCCCAATCCCCAGAACTTTGAGAAATTAATCTATGCTGTCAAGCCAGTTTATTATATCTTGTTAAGGGCAAAGGCATAGTCTTAGACCCACTGCACTGTTGAGTGTTAAAACACTACCTAGTTCTTGACATCCTATAGATTCACTCTTGGAATGTCCCACTCTATCTCCCAATAGTTTCTCTTGCATCCTTAAGCAGCTCATGTAGGGAATTCAACTAACCATCCATGGTCCAAAACACACAGTGTCTTACAAACGTATTTCTTACTTAATCCCATGACATCTAAGTTCTCCCAGTTAAAAAGGTAAGATCTACAATACTGAGAGTTACTGCCATGACAGCCTCCTTGTTTGTCTCCCGGTCACTGTTTCCACAAGTAGCTAGTCACAGCTATGCGAGTACAATCATGTATAACCACCAGCTCATCCAGTGATGGAAACTCTCTGGTAAGAAAGAAAGTTCAAAACTGATAACAAAATGGAAACAGTTGTGTATGTGGCCTACTTAATCTTCACCATCAATTATCCCAATGGAGAAAACTGTAAGGAAGATTTAGTGGGTAACTCGTAGTAGCTACCACCAGCAAGCACCTCTTCCCATTTCCCTTACAAGGCCACTCCCCTCTCAAATGCATACCTCTTGATGAAGCCTGCTGCATAAAGAACAATGTACCCTTCATTAAGAAAGTATATTAATAGGTGTAAATACAAACAGACCTTATCATTACTATCAATTTTTTGCAGCTTTTTCATAAAAGCTTCTGGTCTTTTAACCTGAATACCTTTCTAGTGCCTATCCTCACCCCTGGTCCAGACAGCCCTGTCTGTGTCCAACGAATCCTCTTGGATGCTTGCAGAAGGGCGCCCATGATCTGGGCTTTCTGCACACTGCTTAGCATGGGTTGCAGTTCATACAGCCTGTCTTCAACACTGGGTACATTTTTAAAGTTCAGGTTCTACATTGTCTACTGTCCCTTCCCTCAGCGGCTCAGTCCATTTGATGCAAACTCAGATTAATGGATTTTTCATTTCCTTTCATTTTAAAGCCTATCTCATAGAACAGATTTGTATATTTATATCATATTAGAATTTTCACTGTGCAGCAGAGTTGTGCTTCCTGCTACAACCCTGTCCCTTGGTTTTATGTCTGTATACTTTCTACCTCCTAGATAGTCGAGCTCCTTGAGTAGAAAATCAGGATGGTATTATTCTCCATAACATCATGAGAATGCAATCCAGTGCTAAGGACAGCTGGTTCCCGCCACATAAAATAATTTAAATAAATGTTTGCTGATAGAAGAAGAACACTCCGATTGATAAAAGGAGTTGGGGAATGGTGTACTGACTCTCTGAGTACACTCCACCAGGAAAGCACTCGAGTCCCTGACAGAATTCAGTGTCATGCTTTGTTAGCCACATGCATCTTCTCCATCTCTTGCCACTGTTTCTGCAATGCCGTCCTTCTGTGTAAGCCAGCAAAGTGAGCTGGCAACTCATGCTTCTCAGCAGCAAGCGCTGTTCCAACGTAAGCCATAGGATCATTTTCTAGACATTTTTAATTCACAATGGATAAAATCCAGTTGTGAGTTAAGTTGAAAATATTTGCTCAGGAAATAAAATGGTTGCGTGTGTGATACCAGCGAGCCAATCTGAGGAAACCAAGCTGCCATTTGGTACAAGGCTTAAAGAAGTATAAAAGGGCCCTGAACCAAAACCACAAAGCCACTAAACAATACAAGTGGAAAGGATGGAAACATACCACGAGCCTGAGATAATTCACCAACATTATCCCATTTGCTGCCTCCTATATAGGAGTGTACGTTTCTAGAACATGGGTGCTTAGTTTTTTGTTTGTTTTAGTTTGTTTTTAATTATGATAGAAGAAACTTGTTTCCTTCCTTTTGTTTACTGGCTTGGGTCTGACCACTTGGATAAAATCTAGGGAAGGCTCATCTTGGAGCAGAAAAAACATGAACACATACAATACATATTTAATTTAAGAAATTAAATAAAAACAAAGCATTTCAGATATTATTTCCCAAAATAGTCAAAAGACATTTATCCCTGAATGAGACTGAGACCTAACAACCACTCTCTACAAAAAAAATGAAAGAAAGAAAAAGAAAAAAGAAAAGAAAGAAAGAAAATAGCCAACCATCCTAGTACATTCAAAACGCAGTAATTCCTGTGAGTAAAGGCTCAGTGTAGATGCAGATGAATGGGAACCGACCCAGCGTCCACTGCTTTAGTTATTTGTTGATACACTCTCTTCAGGAAATTCAAGTTGTATTAAATCAATATGCTTCCTCTTTGGAATTCTTGTTTCTCTGAGTCTTAGAAATGTTGTGAAATAGAGCCTGACAAACATTGTTCAACAGTGCACAACTTCTTATACCAATTAATTTGCTCTCCTTCAAGTCCAGCTGATTCATAGGAAATTACACAGATTTATTCTAATGAACACTAACCAACAGTAGTTTAATTACAAAGCATCCATCTCTAATTTACTTGATTTCCTGCTGATAGAGCTCATCAAATAACTTAAATTTGATTTATTTTAACTTCAGAATTTTAACATATCAATTTCAATATGTCATGGTCAGTGACAATCAAAACACAAAGCCTTCACTAATATTCACAGTTGCTATGGCCATGTCGTTTTCATGTCAAAATAAAAAATTTAGAGTTTTTAAAGCTGTATCTCACACAAAACTTATCTTTTTTTTTGTCTGGTGGATTGGGCATGTTTGGGAATTCTGGTGGTGCTAAATTTCAGATTTTACTTCTTTCAGATGGGCAAGTGTGGGAAGATCAGGTGAAACTATATACATCCCTTCTTATAGACAAGCATCTTAGGTAATGAGAACCCACTTCCCTATGTACAGCCCCACATAGTAGACATCTTAGGGGATGAAAAATTGTCTTCATATAGCTATTTCCACCTATGGGTAAAAGTCTCAGGTGATGAGAAGCTGTCTTCATATAGGCTTGCCTACATTACAGATAAACTCCATAGGGGATGAGAGACTGTGTTTTATGTATATCTCCACATTATAAACTCCTTAGGCGACAAGAAATTGTCTTTCTCTAGACAGCTCCACCTTATGGATAAACACCATAGGGGATAATAAACTGTCTTCCTATAGTCATGCCCACATTATGGATAAACAAATAAATGATAAACTCTCTTACTGAGCACACTTCCTGACTGACAAGGACATAGGTGGCAGAGAACCAACAGTCATGGACCATCATCAGGGGCTTTCTGTGCAGAGATGAAGTAATGCAGGAATTAAAACCTCTGTCTCACAGTTTTTCATTCACAATTTCTCACAGTGAACAGCTGAAAACAGATCAGCTAAACATGATCAAATATCAAATTCTTCCAACAGAGCTGAGCCTGGGGCTGGAATACCACTAACATCCCAGATAGAAACCTGACCATCCATTCTTCAATACTCAGCTTGTTCTCACTGGACTAGACTTTTAAGACCTGGTATAAAATCACATCTGAGAGCAATGATGTGGGGTTAGTTTACTAGGGATGAGTAGTAGATTGGCACATATTGAGCCAAAGATACATCTGTATAATCAAGAAAGAAATGTCTACCTTTTGCAGGTATTTTTCTAATACTCTCTTTATAGCCTAAAAGATAACCTAAAAATGCTTAGTTGGTCTATGTAAATGGATCTGTACATGTACTAAGTAGGTGTGTGTAGGTGTGCACTCACTATGTAAAACACACAATGGGGAGGGAGGAGAAAGGAAAGTTAGATGCAATAACTGGTATTTATGGGCAAGATAACTTTCACTACAAATGCCAACAGTGGATGGCTTTTTTTTTTTCTCTTTGTTGAAAAGTAATATTTTTTTATTTTATTTTTTAATTTTTCCTACTTTATTTACATTTCAAATGTTTCCCCCTTTCCAGATCTCCCCTTTGGAACCTCCCCATTTCCTCCTCCCTCCCCCTGCCACTATGGGGGTATTCTCCTACCCACCCACCCACCCACTCTCGTCTTCCCTCCTTGGCATTCTCCTCTACTGGGGGATCTAACACTCTCAGGCCCAAGGGCCTCTCCTCCCCCTGATGGCCAACAAGACCCTCCTCTGCCACATATGTGGCCAGCACCATGGGTCCCTCCATGTGTATTCCTTGGTTGGTGGATCAGTCTCCAGGAGTATCAGGGGGTCAGGTAAGTTGAGTGGATGGCTTTTGTATTCCTTAGCAGATTGTGAAAACGAACACTGCCAACGTTCCTATTAACCTTCACGGACACCACTCAGACTTGCATATGTACAATGTAGAAACAGCACTTCTCTGCCTGGGCCATCTCTTCAGCCATCTCTGGCAAAACGTTTTATTTCTGATGCTAATGAAAGTGTGTGTTTGGAGTTTACATTTTTGTCTGTCACTTGTAGCTTTGGGTTAGCATGTGAAGAAATCAGTCTTGGTGGCATCTTATTACATATATATTCTGTTATGCTATAGATCATTGAAGGTTTGCTTGCTTTCCATCCACAGAGGAGCGTAGGAACTTGTTTAATCGATGCAGAGCCCTCTCCACAGACAGAAGTGAGAGGAATATTCACATGGCAGGCCCAAGAGAAATAGCACAGGATATTCTGAATACCATGCCTTTCAATATGGGGGCTTGGAAGATTTCTTTAAAGCGTACATCATTCTCAAACAATTAATAAAAATACTCTTTAGAAGGAGCATCAAGGCAAACAGACATCTGATTTTCTCAATAAAAGACTATCTTTTTCTATCTTCTTATGAACTCATCTCACTCCTCTCGTGTGGTTTATTAAATATAAGTAATAGCTCTTCCTACAAAGAGCATGTGTGAATGAATTATCCATAATAGAAATATGAAGAGTGAATTAGTCAGGTGACTACATCTCTTTACCTTATGGTATTCCCCAATAACTAAAAAAAAAAAAAAAAAAAAAAAAAAATGAGATTTATTGAAACCTGCACCTCAATTGGCTAAGCAGTTATTGATCTACCTTTCCCTCCTATGCTAGACTGGCGACCTCCCAGCCCCATCCTATGATACCTGCATTCTGTTGTTGACCTGGCTCTTTGGCCCTTCTTCCTGGCTCCAATTCCTCCATCCTGCCTGCTGATCTAAATCAATCTCAATCTCTCTCTCTCTCTCTCTCTCTCTCTCTCCCTCTCCCTCTCCCTCCCTCTCTCCCTCCCTCTTCTGGCTGGCAGATGTCTTACCCCATTCTTTACTCTGCCCAGCTGCTGAGCATTTATTGACAAGGCAGAGGATAAATGGTAAGAACTGTTCACACAAGCTTGAGACAGGAGACTCTTGGTATAAGCATTACAATGCTGAATGTTTCATATTTTGAAACAAGATGTGAGGGCAGAGAAATCAGCATCTAAATAACCCAAAGGACAAACTTTACACAGCGTACAAAACATTATGGCTACAAGCATGGGTGGGTTTTGTGACTGCTCTCATCTGTGCTGATTTCTATCTACTGACCTGTTTCAGGGATCATTTTCTCTTGGACCCTGAACCTTCAAAAAAACTATCATCTCTCTTTAGGCAACATTGCTAGATAGGCCATATATAGGTGTTCTGATTACTGAAGGAACTTTCCATAAAGTCCCAGGCATGTGTGACACTGTCTTGATCTCTCCAACCCACACATCTAATAATAAAGGAGTGACCTCAGTTGCCAACAAATTGATAGAAAGGTAGAGTAAAACTCTGCCCAATTTTCTGATGCCAAAATAGTGAGATGAAGTACAAGGATGTGTGAACTTTGAATGTTTGCAGAGCCAAAGTTGACTCAGACCGATTGCTGTTGATTAGTCTCCAAAGACTCCTGGGCCTTGAGAACACCTCTAACTCTGCCCATTTCTTTTCCATCTATAAAAATGAAGGCGGTTGCAGACAGTACTCCCTGTGGGTATTTTAAGGATTGAAATATATCCTTCTAAAATGGCTGGTGAAACAGGCTGTAATCCCAGCTACTGGGGGGGAAGGGGGACTGAAGCAGGAAGATTGTGAGTTCAAGGCCTCTCTGAGAAAATAAGTGAGACTCTATCTCAAAAAAAAGAAAAAAAAAATGGTTGAGTGATTGAGGACTGATGTTAGCGGACAAGTTGTTACCTAGCCTTAAGACAAACAAACAAATCCTTTATAAGTATTTCTAAACAACACTAAACACATAATTGGTATTGAGCAGTATTCTTTCATTTCTCTCTGTTACTCTTCACAAGAAATAGTTTTAGTTTATTGAAAGTGTCATAAAGATTCAACTACAGAGCACAAACAACCACCACAGAGCAGGTGAGCTGGCTGCTCACTCCTCCAAAGCCAGGGCAACTCAAGTTCCTCCAGGAATATCCTGCTTGACCATTCCTGGTGTGGTTTTGCAGAATGCATCTGAAGAATCTGATTTTTTTCTGAATCATTACATTCAGAATTTAATGCATATGAAGTCTTTGGCCCCTTTCCTAGAAAAACCAGACACTCTGCTAGGATGACTGTGTGCTTTCCAGATGCATTTGGACATCTCAAAGCAGCTGTTGTCTCCTACTGACCAGCAGGTCTGGCTCCAAGTTCCCCAACAGGAAACAACCCTCGGAGGGGAGCAGAGTTGAATGTCACATGAGTTAGCAGAGGTGGTCCTGAACTTACATCATACTTAATTGTATCAAATGCTGCTCATTATGTGGTTTAGGTCTGCGGTGCTTCTGGAAGGGAAGAAGAAGGAGAAACGTCCCTGGCGTTTGAACAAAACCAGAAATTTCTGTTGATTTGAGAGCTCAGATTAGACTTGAGTCATAGGATTGCCAAGTTGCTCACGCTGGAGTCAGCTGGGCTGGCCTGGCCCCTTACAAAACAATGTGCTTGTTCTTCTTTAATCTCACTCTCTCACTTGATGAAAATGGGGAAGATGTTTTCAGAAAGTAGGATTTGGTAAGAATTACAGTTCAGTTTAATGTCAAGCCTTAAAAGTCCACACGGAGTCTGTTTAAATACGTGAGGGTTGACTGTCGAAACTCTATAGTGTTTTTGGTATTTCAGAAGCTCTGGTGAATTAATGCGTAACACACCTTTGGGTACCAAATGCCTTCTCCACAAGGTGTGAGCCCAGATTCCTTCCTGACAGCCATGTTTATCACCTTGCATTCACCAACTATGAGGATGATAGAAAGGAAGGCTCATCTCTGAGAGGAGAGGCTTCATTCTTGTTGAAGAGATGGCTGCTGAGCTTTGAGAACACAAGAAGCTGAGCACTGCTCTTATTCATGGTGAACATAGTCCTCTGCCCATCAGTAAGAATGAATGAAGAGCACCCTGCCTGTGGCTGGGTTTCAGAACATTTCAGTATCTCGTTTATCTGTCTCTGGCTTCCTGTGATAACTTGGGTATTTCTCTCCACCCCGCTGACTGTCATGTTTGCTCTGAAACACAGAACTAAGATCCATCTCTCACAAACTTCAGGAGTAGGGCACTACACATTTGGATGGAGAAGTGGAAGCCTCCCTGCCTGTGAGCTCACAGTCTGGTGCCATCGACATTTGCATGAACTTCCTTGGCACGGTTTGGCTCTTGTTCTAATGTGTCTCCATTTAGTAGCACATTTCCAGGACTGTGCTTCACTTCCGTGGTGCTCCGTGAACGTGCTTCTGTGCTGCGTGGACGATTGGCTTTGGGGAAATCCTCCCCACCGCTTTCTAGTTTCAGACATAAGATGAATTTCCATCTTCAAGGAGAACAGCCAAGGATAAAAGAAAAGCTTCAGGATGTCGGGGCTTCCTCAGTGTTTAAACACAGGCTAGACTGCCACCTGGTATGGATCAGGCCTGTCAGGGTCACAGTGTTAGGGAGCGCTGACCAGAGGATGTGATCACTGAGCTTTCTTTTTTCAGCTGTACCACACCCCACTGTAGCCCAGAAAGGAGCCTTCCCTGAATATAGAATGCCTGCTGAGCTTGTATGGGGTTTTACGGCATGCTTAAGCCTTTTAAAATAGTCTAGTAAAACAGACCCTACAATACTAAAAATAATACAAAATACCATATTTGTCGTTCCTGGGTTTTTTGTTGTTGTTGTTGTTGCATTGGATGTTAAGTGCATGACTGATTTTAAAAAGACTGCATGTGTTTCTTTTATAGGTCACTACTGAAAGAAGCAAAAGCATCAAAGAGATTTTTGGTTTTTGACTGAGATGCTATCAGAAGGTCTCCAACAGTTCTTGATTTAAAATCTACTTCCCCAGCAACCACAGCTGCAGCTGCAGCAGGAAGGAATGCATCCTGAGTGGCCTGGCAGGTCCAAGGCTCTCTGAAAATGTATTCTGAATATGAAATAGGCTCATTATGCCTATTGTTCCCTGGATGTCACTCTAAGAGACAGCCTGGGGTTCAGGCTGTGAGACTGAGCTACTATGTTGGATAACAATCATGAAGCCCTCCCGCCCACTGAATGTGGATTCTCTTCCGAGGTCAAGACTGCCAGGTAAATCTCTGTACAGAAACATGCTAAGAGGTAAGTAGAGGGTTAAAAAGTCATGAGCTATCACAGGGGGGGTAAATTCAGACCAGAGCAGAAGAAAATCACAAGCATGTGTGCCTGTCACTGATGACCTTTGCTTAATCAAAGCACCTTGATTCTTTGGATGGATGGGCTGTCAGGAGCAAGCTGCCATAGGTAGAAGTCTTGCAGAAGGCAGCTCTCACTGCTTTCCCAAAGGAGAGTGCTAGGCCAGAGGGCTTCCTCCCACTGAATGGTCGGGGCTTGCCCTCCAGTCTCAGCAGCTCCACATCCCTCTTGCTGATACACTACTGCCCCATCGCATACCAATTTACTGCTTCAAACCACCAGTGTTTTTGACAATAGGGAATACACTATAGAATGAGATCACAGCCGGGCAGTGGTGTTGCACGCCTTTGCCTTTAATCCCAGCACTTGGGAGGCAGAGGCAGGCAGATTTCTGAGTTCGAGGCCAGCCTGGTCTACAGAGTGAGTTCCAGGACAGCCAGGGCTACAGGGAGAAACCCTGTCTTGAAAACAAACAAACAAACAAACAAAAAGCCCAAACAAACAGAATGAGATCACATTGTTCCACTAAACTACACTGATCCCAGAGCCCTCATCCTGGACTTCCGTTTACTCTTAGATATTGTTATTAATTCTTTGAGAATTTCAATCAAAATTCCATATTTTAATCACATTCACTTCCCCTCCCCTAACTCCTCCTAGATCCACCTCCATTTTCCTGCCATCCAACTCCGTGTCCTCTTTAAAATATTAAAGCCATCAAGTTCAATTTGTGCTGCGCCAATACTCTTGGAGTTGAGGCCATCCACTGGGCATAGTCGATACCAGTGGTCACACTCTTGATGAAAACTGACTCTTCTTCTCCCATCATCTGTCAATTACCAATAAGTCCTCCTCTAGGGGATGGGACTTACTGTGATCACCTTCCCTCCTTCGTGCTAAGATGTTTGTCTGAACTGGATTTGCACTGGTCTAGTTGCTACAACCACTGTGAGTTCATGTATGAAAACAACACAAAACGTTGCTTCGTTGTAGGCATCCGTTGCCTCTGGGCTCTTATACTCTCACTGAGTCGTATTCTGCAGATGATCTCTGAACTTTGCATGGAGGGGCATAACAAAATAGATGTCTGTTCGGGGGTTGAGCACTCCATAGGCCTTTATTCTCTACACATCAACTACTTGTGGGTCTCAGGGTTAGTTTCTCCTCCTCCAGGAAGTTCTCTGATGAGAGCTGAGAAATGTATGAATGACTATTGGTGTGGTGAGAAAAGATCAGGAGTTGGTTTAATGCTGTTCATTTAGCAGAATAATAGCATTAGGTTCTCCCTAGAGCCCATGACCTATCTAGGTACAGGTTCTTGGACCCATGAATGGTGCCAGGTGTGCATTCTGTGTTATGGAGTGTGCCTTGCACACAATCAGGAAGTAGTTGGTTACTCTCATAACATTTGTGCCACTATCTTTCCAAGCAGTTGTTATTGTATTGTACTGAAATATTGTACAGTACTTCACGGGGCACACCCTTGAGTAAGCCCAATGTGTGTTTTCTCTCTCCTGATAGCATGTTGGTGTTTCCAGAATCATGAAAACTAGCCAATGGGGATGAAGATTCAAGGTCTGTACCATCTTGATTTCTCCTTGTTCTGTGATTGAAGTATGTGGTATCTACAATGGTAAAGTCTTACCCTCAAGTTCTAGAAGCCACCCATGAGCAATAGCAATGGCATGAACCTGTAAGATTTGGGGTCTATAGAACACTACTGGCCAACCACAGCAAAAGAGGTGGCTCCATTTCTGATACTTGGTTTTTTTATTGCTAGCCTGTGGTGTCTGGTAGAGGCATTGTCCTCCATTCTGATCTAGAGTACACACTGTACATTCCAGCAGTGGCTCTCCAAAAGTCAAATGGGGGAACCTGACACCACTAGGACCATTATGGGAACATTGTGATGCCGTTATCGCAAGCCCAGCACTGTGTCTGTTTTGTTCTTTGGTTTTCCCTCATTTTGCTTCCTCACTCTCTCCACTTTCTCAACTCTCCTGAACCCAATCCCAAATCCCACATCCCAAGACACCATTGAGCTGCAGATATAAACATAATTCTGGGGAGCTTGCTGAACAGTTGGAGGCAAAATCTAGTGAAAAGATCAGAGCTGCCCCATTTAGAGAATTTTTGCAAAATTATCTCACAGAGTTCTTGGAACACGAACAGCAGCAGCAAGGCAAAATGTCAGCATTAATTTGATGTGGCTTTTTGTTAAATGCAGAATGGTTCATTAAAGCCTTAAGCAGGTGGCAGGTTTGGCAGCCCAGTGTGTGTGCGCTATGGGCAGATTTATTATGCTTCTCGTTTTAAAATATTTATGCAAAAACAGACTCAGTGAGATAAATTATCTTGTTCACAAGAGCATTCTGTTGAAGGCTGCTATGATAACTGCCATATCAATCAAATTATGCAATGAAACCTTACCATCAATTTTACAATCATCATCAATTATTTATAGTTTTGGAAGACTCTTTTCATTACTTCTCCATTTTAGCTTTAGGGTCTTGTGGGTATCTTTTCACGACATATGGAGAACAGTGCCATGAAATAGAGACTTACGCAGGATGCTACAATAGTTAGGAGATTCAGAGTAGGGATCAGATATGCATTTCAAAGCCAGCCACATGGATAGCATTGGCTCTAAACATTCCGTATTGTGCCTCCCAGTGGATAAGAGTGTGTAAATACCCAAGGGTGTTCAAATATGTAAAGAGCTTTGCTCTGTCAAATGTGAACTGTGATCCAACTAGAGCTCAATAAAATCACAAGTGAAACCAAGTGCATCCTTTAGTCACTATTGAATGCTCATGCTCTTCCTCAGCACACAGGGTAAAGTTGTGGTTTTTCCCATAGCTGGAACTTTCACCAGTGGGAGCTTGTCTTAGGAACTTGAAATGGTCCTGGAAATAGTCCAATAAGGGTATAGACATGGTTACCCACAATCCATCTTATCAGAGGACTTGGGACCTGGGTTATTAGATATGCAATAATCTACCAGCCACATTCTAGCTATCCTGACCTGATAACACTACTTCTCCCAAGTGTAGAGTGTGTGCTGCCCCTTGTACTCTCCCAGAGAAACTAGCAAGAGCAGGAGGCACACCCCTCGCTTCTTGACTCCTGCCTGACTTGCATTAGGGAAATTCTGGTTATTCTCACTGTTGCATCAGCTAGGTATCTCAGGGATGGGCATGTGGCTTCTTACACAGCTATCAATCGTTCTGGTACACTCATCATTTTGGTTTTTATGCCCACAGAAGACCTCCTTTTGCTGACCTTTTTCCTTCTTGTTGTTGACTATATCACTTGCTTTTCTCCAAAATTCTGCTCAGGAACATATATTCCATGAAGATTACTAAGGCTAACTCTGATTACAAACTGTTACAAATGCCCCCAAATAGATGAACGAATAGATACATCTTTGTGGCTATTTGTGTTCTCATGTCCATGAGGAACACTCAGACAAGAAGTAACAAAACTTCTCTCTTGGTAAGGTTCTACAACTAAGTTCAAGTTGATTTATTCTAAGAGTCACTGATTCTGAATGATCAGTTAATACCATTCTGAGGAACACACTGGACACACTTCGTGGCATGACAGTTCTATAGTGCCAGTCCCAGGTACATACTGTGTGGCATGGCAGCACTATGCAAACTGTCTTGACACGATAGTGACATGCTACTGACATTTATGGGTAATCATCTATCAGAGGAGTTATTGAGACCTGGAGTCAGGAAGACTGAGTTAGTTCTGAGGGAGGTTGTTTCTCCAATTGTGAACTCTGTAATTATGAGCCAGTCATGGTCTTTTTCTTTATCAATAAAATAACTGCTGAGGTAGCAATGCAGAGAAATTGATTCTGGGATGATATATGTCTTATGCCACTTTCTGTCACCATAATGGACTAGATAATTTATAGCAAAACAGGTTTCATTTAGTTCACACTTCCAGAGATCCAAGAGCACAGCATCCATATCTATTCATCTGTAGACCGGGATTCCAGATGACGACCTCATGTGGACAGAGCACATAGAAGGAGAGTGAAGGGACATGTCAACCTGCTTTAGAGCAGACCAGTCTCCCAGTAACTAATTCAGCTCTGAGAGATCATACCCACCTCAGAATTTGAGTATTAGTCCTTTTGACTTTTGGGACTCCATGAATTAATAATATCTTAAAGAGTGTCAACAGCTCACAACTGGGAACAAAACCTAGACATGAGTTTCAAATCCTATTCTAATCACAGCCACGTATATTCATGTGTCTACAGAAAAAAGAGAAAGAGGGTGACAAGATCCTTGTTGCATGGTATGGAGGAGTGGCCTGAACAAGTCTGCCATGTCAAGGTGATAACTTGAATTTCAACAGAGTACACATACTCACTCAGATATGCTACACAACCACACAGGCATCATGTATATACACACAACACACTTGCACAATACTTATACACAATAATAGTAATAACTTTAAAATATGAAAGTTCTTGTTGCTATCATATTCGAAGAGATTGTGTTGTTTTGGGATATGTGATAAAACGTCACAGTCCTATGCTTTCTTCAAAAGAACCTGCATGCTTTGAGAATAGATGAATGGTCTAGGTTTCCCAGCAAAGGACAGGGCAGCAAGGTTGGCTGAGTTACAAGGTTTAGTTCTATTATTTAGTAGACAGTAAGAGAAATAATAAGAGAAGTAATACAAACTCTGATGTGACAATGGGTCCCCAAATATGTTCACTGGTCCCTAGTAAAATGGCATCCAGAAAATATAAATTGTTGAGCCTTATCTATATCTACTGAATCAGCCCCCCAGTTCTTCTGAGGAATCCTGAAATTTGAGAACCAGTGCCCCATCAATCAGCTGGACTTAGCAGCATCTGCTGCTAACTTGGTGAACAACCCCTGGGCCAGAAGGGCCAGAAGGAGGTGCCTTGAGCTTCTGAACATTCCCAGTAACAACAAATAACCCCCGCTTCCCCAGAAGTGCAGACTCCTTATGTAATTTCCATGAAATCTGAGTGATCACATGATGCCTGCCAGGCTCTGCAGGTCTTCTTTGCCTAAGTAAATCCATAAGTTTCAGAAAAGGTGCTTAGCCTCTCTGGGGAGCTGCACTTGTGTATTCTAAAGGTGCAGTGTGTCTTAGGTGGAAGAGGAAACATGGCTTTAAAAGATTAGGTATATCAGGCTGCATAGTGATGAGCTCTCAACAAGTCTACAGAGTCATCTCCTCCCTCAGTGTGTGGATGTGCTGCCATAATGATCAGTGTCTGAGGATAGCATCCAGCTTCACCCCAATCTCTGGTGTGGATCTTTGTCTTCCTTCCCTGCCTTTCTCTTCCATTCATATCTTGAAAGTTCCAATCACAGGGCAAAGGCAGTAAGAGAAAGAATAGAAAGAAAGCTGGATGAAGAACAGAAGGCAAGAAGAAAGCTCACAGAGAACTGTATCTTCCATACCAACCAAAGACCATTCATCTTCCACTCTCAAAGCATGCAGGTCCTTTGGAAGAGAGCGTAAGGATTGTACCATTTTATCACATACCCCAAAACAACACAATCTCTTCCAATATGGTAGCAACGAGAACTTCCCTATTTTAAAGTTGCATTGTGTCCATTTCGATGATTAAGCTCAGTGTTCAGTTGTAATCCCCGACCCCAGAATCTGGCACAAGTAAAGTTCTGTAGAAAACACCGATCTCAAGCACAGAAGTACATGAGGCATGTAAACGGGTTTATGGAGTCTCCTGAGGGATAAAAAGAACAGCCCAACCATCCTCAGCAGAACGAGAGAGATGCTCTGCATTCACAGGTCCAATGCAGGAGGCATGTACCTCCTGGTGACTTCCTCGCCCGCAAACATTTCATGTTCATGTTCACTTCTATCCACTCATGACATGTTTCTCAATATATACATCGTGTCACTGTCTCCTGTGAGCCATGTAACTAGAATAGGAATATTCAAAAATAAAGGTTTAAATTCTGAGAAGAGAAGAAGCTTTGTAGGCAAATATAATATATGATATTTATTACTGTAATTGGTATAATAGACACATAGACAAAATAGAGGAAACACAAATCAACCATTCAGATCTTTTGGGAAGGCTTAGCAAAAGCAAACCAAAGATAGTCACCTTTTTCCAAGTAAGAAACTCAACATAAGCAGAGGCTACTCAGAGGATATATCTGTGCAAAAGCAGTGAGGTAGAAAAAAAGATTATGTTTTTCACATTAAGCACTTTGGAGCAAAATTACAAGGCATCATTAGGGATTGTCTGAGGCAGAATCCAAATAATGAAGGGTTTTGTATGTCAAAATACTTTATTCTTGTTGTTGTTGGACAACTGTTTCTGACCAGGCCTGCCCATTAGAATGTCTCAGACATCCATTGACCATGTTAAATTCGTATCCTAACCTAGGAGATTCCAGGTCTGTGGATCTGGGATTTACATCTTCATTGACTCTCAAACATCCACAACGCATGTTTCGATTAAGTGCTGCTTTCAGCTCAGAAAGAACACTATGTTTTTGCAATTCTGAGCATGAAAAGCCACCTTCAGCTTCACGGTGGGTAAGGCCCTTTGTGCGCAATGCTGAGGAACTCGTGCAAGGGTAAAAGTGCAAAGGGAATGGCTCGCAGAAAGTGAGGTCCTGAGGCCACGCCAGCGAGCTTGTGGACAGGAATTAGTTCACAAAGAAGGGTGACCCCAAATCGCAACCCCCTTTCTATCTGGTTTGGTGATGCCATCATTTCCAGGTATGGGAAGCAGGGAGGAGAGAGAAGAGAGAGGTGAGCTCCTGCCCTCCTCTTCGTAGCCGGGTCGCTTCAGAGCATGAATTATGTAGGAGACTGAGAAGGTATTAATTTAATATGCCCCATAGCTTTCTCCTCTGCAGCACTGGTGATTTGGGAGTGGTTTTATTTAATTTGGCTAGCATAACACTCCCACAGTTCCAAATCCCATAGGCAAGTTGCAATTGTAACAACGTATGCCAAGTCAATAGCAAATGGAACCGCTCTCTCCTCTGAGGTTGGAAGGAGACAGCTTAGGCAACCTGAGAAGCTTTCTCCCACTCCAGGCTTATTCCCCATCTTTTCTAGGGTTGCTGGGCACTGGGAGGCATGCTCATGTTTCTCATGAAATCCCACCAGCTTGCCTGATCATTTGATGGGAGAATGGCAGTGTACAAGACATACTTTCAATTTCTAGAGAGAACAGCTCTTGGGGTAGATTTGAAGGTTCAGCCCTCAAAACAGTACTTAGACATACTCATTTCTACAACACCCCCCCCCACACACACACATCTTCCTTCTGTGGCTCAGAGCTCCGATGACTTGTACTGAAGCCATTAAAAAGGGTTGTTGACCAATTTTCTTACACAAGTGGAGAGTTAGCTCACCAATATGCTGTTCGTTCTTCCCGGGTTTCTTTTAAGGCTACATCCTTTTCTTTGTGACAGTTCTATGTAGGGAAATAGATATATTATTTGTCTGTATCTTTTGAAGATGGTTCAAGCCACTAAATATAGGAATAAAGCAAACCTTCTCATGCTTCACTCAGAAACATATCTCACAGATATCTGACCTTATGGACCAAGGCAAAGCATCTACCTTTTGTATCTAAGTATTTTGCATACATGTAGATTTATTAATAAGTTTATCTTCTTTCTCATAGCACCTTCTGTTATCAAACCCTTTCAACCTGTTCTGACCATGGTGAGAACAAATCTATTTACCCACTGCAAAAGCCCATTCCTTAAAAAAAAAAAAAAGTATGCTATGAATGTCTAACTATATGTGTGGTTACAAATAGTGAGCAGTGTAAGTGTAGACCTAAACTCTACCAGGAAGAACAAAGAAACATTGGTATCAGAACTCAATTAAATAATGTCAGGTTCTTCTTTGGACATTTTGCCCAATGGGGAAGACTGAGTTTTGAATCTCTCCCTTGGTACCATTATACCAGGTAAATTTTGAAGGTTCATCATTCCTGAAGTCTATCCATCTAACCATGAAGAGGGTGCATGGTCACTGAGCCAGACAGCATAACCCTCCACATCCTGGGGTGATTCTTGTCATTTAGCAACACAATTGCAAGAAAAACAGAGTGCAGGGATTCCAGAGATTCCACCGCTCTCGCTCAGTCCAGATACCAAGAAGACCCACGTTCAGCATCATCTACTGAGCTTCAAGTAAGTGATTCTTGCTTTTCACTGATACTCACTCTCCCTTCTTTTCCACAAAACTAGAGGCTGGGTAATCTCCGAACAGCACACTTCTCTTTCAGTTTCCACTTTAAACCTCCTCAGGATCCTCCATGGCCCCCTGGAGCCAGATCCAGTGCTTTGAGGTGGACTGAATCACAAGGCTAGTCATGAAGAACCTGTTTGCCCTGTCTATCCTATGGTTTTCTCTCAGGATCAGACTCCAACCTACCAAGATGTGGAGCATACCACACTCTTTCCAGAGGTACTCAGTGCCTCTTTTTCTAGCTAATTCCCTCTCATATTTTAATCTCATATTAGAAGTTATTTCTTCAATGATGATAATGATGATATCCCTGGTAGCTTCTGTGAGCTATTCTAATCTCCTGTACCTGTCTGCATTCGTTTTTAGTCATTTGAAAATGCATCATAATTGTTGTCTGCTTTCTCTTTCTTTAATGTTTCCCACTCTGCCCTTTTGGGAGAAGTAGACCTTAATTTTCAAGAAGCCCCAGTTTCTATATCTAAACATGTTCACAGAAGTTTTAAAGTTTTGAGTATTGAGTTGGATGGAATAAAATTGTTTGCTATTTTCTACTTAATTTTAATTATCTTTAATCTGATGTCTGAGAAAATTACCATTCATAAATGCAATAAAAGTCTAAAACAAAGAAGTCATTGAGGAGATGAGTCAAGCAGAACTTACTAAAAAGTCTTAACTTTAGTACTTTAGTAAGAACTTACTAAAAATTCTCCTCTGATTTACGTCTGTTTTTCTCACAGGTTAACAATCAATAAATACCAGAAAATTGAAGAGAACCCCAAGAGGTAATGGCAGACAGCCATGAAATGTGTAGCTTTTCCATGTGGAAGAAAAATGTGTTTGTCTATTCCCTTGATAATACAATTTTTTTTTGATGCTACTAGAATCTTTCATTTTAGTTGGAATATATTTATTCCATGTTTCCTGACATAGAAACAATTAAAAACCTCAATAAAATTATATGTCACTGAGTATTTCATAAGCACTTCTTGGCAAGATGACTCAGTGGATAAAGATACCAGGCCTGGTGTCCTAACCTAGATTCCCAAGACACATGAAGGACAGATTGGGCAAGTTAATCTTTGACCTTCAGAAGCACATTGGGACAAGGCTTCATACACATTGTACACACATGTACACACACATACACACACACACACACACACACAAATATACACACAAAAAAAGAAATAAATTTTTAAAAGTTAAAATATAAATAAGAATATTTTTGCTCAGATAATGGGTTTTTTAAATTTTGTGTCGGCTTTGATTCATGACACTGCATATAAAAATAAAGTTATTTATTTTTCTTATAAAGAATACAATTAAGGGTTTGTAAATATTAGAGAAAATACAGAAGAAATTGAACAGTTGAACTTCATATGCTTGGTAAATTAAACCAAACTGTCCAGAACCTTGTTATTTTAAATATCTTTTGAGACAAGAATAACAATAAACTAAATGGCAAGGCTGTAAATATGGTAAATGAGCTGTAATAGATTTGCATCTAAGGTCAACTTGATTCTCATTACCCAGGGTAAGACACAGTCAAGAATACTGGAAACCGAGTTGTTCTAAAGCATCTGTGATATTTTATTAAAAAAAAAAAATCATCCCCCGTTATCAGTTATCCAACTGATGAGCTTTCTCTTCACATGGACCACTAACCAGGGGAAAGGCTGAGTGTGTATCTGAAACAAAATATACTCACTGTAGTAACTGCAGAAAGCACTTGCATCAATGTATCAGAAACCATGTCTACAAGAAAGCATATCTACAACAAACTCCAGGTGCGTTGCTGACCACTTGTCCAGGGTTAAAGCGCATGTCAATCACCCTGTCGTGTCTACACAAACTCCAGGTGTGTTGCTGACCACTTGTCCAGGGTTAAAGCGCATGTCAATCACCCTGTCGTGTCTACACAAA
>JADRCH010000035.1:6386491-6428641 GCA_019843965.1 Rhynchomys soricoides | reverse complement strand
GTCCAGGGTTAAAGCGCATGTCAATCACCCTGTCGTGTCTACACAAAGAGGTTGGATTCAGCTCTTCGGGCCTGCGAAGAGAGCTAAAAGTCACATGTGCCAGAGCGGTGGAGTCTGGCTACTTCTGAAACCTTAGAGTAACTGCTATCAGTGAAGATGAACTGAAACCAGTAAAGCACCAAATGGCCAAGGGGTGGAAATTCTAACAAGCACAGTGCTGCCACCTGCCAGCAGCTGTCTGAAGAACTCCCCTCCTCAGACTTTCTTAAAACAATGGGCACCACCCTCTCTTGCTCACATCCTTTGACTGCGGAGTCCCTGAGCATCTGGCTTGCCAAAACCAGTATCTGTGAATTAATCATGCTGTCTTGTTATATTTACATGAAAGGTTGATTTTAAAGCTAAATTTAAAACAGTAGTTCCAGAAAGGGAGAGGGAAGAGCTGTTGGAAATAAAAGCATCAGTACTGAGCAGCATTGATGAAAGTGTAGAAGGCTGTTCAACCATCAAATGTGTGTTCTTCTTGCTTCATGGTGGGCAAGACTAAGGAACTTCCTGGGTTCTTTCTTCCACTATAGGAGAGATTGCACTCAGGGCAGAAGTGA
The DNA here is from genome assembly GCA_019843965.1 of Rhynchomys soricoides. Taxonomy (NCBI): domain Eukaryota; kingdom Metazoa; phylum Chordata; class Mammalia; order Rodentia; family Muridae; genus Rhynchomys; species Rhynchomys soricoides. The sequence continues at coordinate 6,428,036 of JADRCH010000035.1, read as the reverse complement.
GACTGCTCCAACTTAAAGCTTAATTAAGAAATTCAATGTAAGGGCTGGAGCAATGGCTCAGCAGGAACGAGCTCTCGCTGCACAAGGCCTTTTGAAAATCAAAATGGAAAAAAAAAAAAAAAAAGCCAGGCAGTGGTGGAGCATGCCTTTAATCCCAGCACTTGGGAGGCAGAGGCAGGTGAATCTCTGAGTTCGAGGCCAACCTGGTCTACAGAGTGAGTTCCAGGACAGCCAGGGCTACACAGAGAAACCCTGTCTTGAAAAACCAAAAAAAAAAAAATCAAAATGGCCTCCGCAAAAATATCCATCCATCATAGCATGAACAGTGAGAGTCCTTGAGAGTGTTTTAGTTTTCCCCCTGTGTTAGCTTATGAGGGGACATATTTTAAATTAATTAAACTTTTAATTTCCTCTTGTGAGTGTTGAGTATAAGAGGTGGCCACAGGATGGAATGTTTGTGCTTAGCTCATTGGTAGGGTGAGGCCATCTTTCCCATGCAAGTTTGCCAACAGCACACCCACAGAGCCTGTTAAAAGAGTGGATACTTGGCCAGCCACAGAGTTAAGGAGCCTTTGATGATTCCCTGGGGCCTGCCATTATGAGTGCACTGTGTGAGAACATGACATGCTAAGAGTTCTACAGGGATGGCCCTGAAAGCATCCCTGTAAATGTTATGACTCTGGGTGAAGTCTATACCTCTCAGAGTGAGGCACTTCTGCATGTCTGTGCTCCATGCAAGGCAAATATTTACTGTATGCATTGTATATTTGATTCTATACATAGATGCGAATGCCATAGTAAGAGCTCAGAGTTCAGATAAGATTTGTGAAGATGATTCTGTGGATATTGAGCCACAACAATAGGTTCATAGTCCTCACTGGATGATGCTCAAGTCAGACATGAGAAATTATTTCTAGTGTGAAGTTCCCTCTCTCTCACTTGGTTGTTCTGGCAGAAATACATAGTATAAAACTTTGTCGTGAGTAGAAAATGTCAAAGAAGAACTGGGTATATTCTCCCTAGGTTTAGTAAGCTTGCAATGCTCATTAAGAAAATGACAATACCACCAACAACCACAATAGCAAATGGAGGAGTTAGAGCCCACTGTCCCAAGAGTATGGGTTTGCCTGTCCTTTTACTGAAAATACAATTTTTCTATAATTTGTATGAAAACAATTGAGAGAAGATTTTTCTTCTTTTGATAGACAAGATAAAAATATGACCAACTAGTTGGTCAACAAAAATTCAAATGCTAAGGAGATGGCTCAGATCGTATAGAGTTTGCTGAACAAGCACAAGGACCTGAGTTCAGTCCCCATGACCTACAGAAAACATCTGGCATGAGAGGCCCGTGCTTGCAATCCCACCCTCAGGGAAGTAGAGACTAAAGCTCTGTGGTTAGCTGGTTGTGGAGGGAAGCCTGTTTGGTGAGCTCCAGGCCCAGGAGAAATCTTGTCTCCCAAATACATATAACAACTGAAGAATGGCTTAAGGCTATCCTCTGGCCTGGAAGTGCACACATGAACACATGCACGGGTGTCTACACACACATGAACATGTGCACATATAAACATGTACACACAAGAAACAATGCAATCACCAATGCATGCTAACTGCAGCCATGGTGTTTCTCAGAACCTCATTTTGAAGTTCTTATCTGCTCTGCTTCCACACCCAAGAGGGATTAGTCCCTTTTAAAAGTACCCTGGGTAAAGACACTGTTTCCATTAGCTTGCCTGAGCTCTGTCCCAGGGCAAGCAGTTTGCAGATTAGAATGATTCAGCACATAAGGGTGTTCACCACCAAGCCTGATAACTGAATTCAGTCCCCAAGACTCCATGAAGGAGACAAATGATTCCTGCAAGCAGGCTTCTGACCACGGCACATGAATGCTTGTGTGCACTCGTCCATACCCCTAAGCCATCCCCACCCTTCACACCCAACACACAAATAAAAAAAATGTCAAAAACAAAAGAGACTTCTGTTTTGACCTCTCTCTATTTCCTTAACGATGATTCTATTTTCCTTAACAATGTCCTTGCTAGCTAGATGCTAATTATTTTCTGTTACTGCTGGAACACACATTCTCTGGAGGCTCAACACAGTATAAAGGGTTGTCTCTCCTTTCTTTTGAGAATAATCCTTCTTAAATCTTATTAAACCAAAGAAAGCAAAGTATTAGAACTCATGCCCTTTGACCTCAAGGCTCCAGTGTGCCCTAAGTTACCATATTGCAACACAGGTGGGACTGGATGCCAAGAAATTCTTTTCCTGGTTCCCAGCCTGCAAGTAGACCCTGGAGGAGATGGAAAATTTTAGCCATAGCCCAGGGGAAAAAGAAGATAAAAGAGCCAAGAGGAAAATAACATCTAGTGATTTTCATGTAAGAAAAAAACCTTACAAAACCTCAGTTTCAAAACTAACGTGAACGAGTCATTCACATGAGAAATTATTTCATTCCAAAATAGGAAGGAGAGAATAGATGAAAAGCAAGGTAAAATATACTACTTTGTCTTATTCAATAGAAAATCCCATAAAACAGATTACACTGTTACGTGAGTGTTATATACATACTTTTTATTTGCCTGTATGTGCACAGTTCTACATAAGTCACAATACGGTTGTGTTTGGTTGTTTAAGGCACTTTACACTTCAGTCAAGAATATGTGTCAGTCAACCCTGAAAGGCACATGTTCCTTAAGTGCCTGTCTAGGCACCATTAGCAAAGCCAGAACTGTGTGCAGCCCACGCAGTAGCTGCAGTTAAAGTGACCACAGCCACTGCTGTCTTCACCTTACAAAACCTCAGTTTCAAAACTAACGTGAACAAGCCATTCACACGAGAGAATGACTTCATTCTGAAATAGAAATATTATGCTCTTTCTATTCCTCTCATAATGAAGTACTTTTATGCTGACATATTTCAGGTAAAAAAAATAGGAACTCTCATTTTCTTAAAATGTCCTTTGAATTTGGTTGGAAATTTTAATTTCAAATTAGATGACCACTTACTTTTTTTTTCTCCTGTTATGTGGTTTTTGAATGTTTTTCAGAATTGCCTAGAAAGATTAGGAAATATTTCCATGCTTATGGGCACCTCAAGCGAGTAGCTTATGAAATAACACTTTGGCTCAGGATAAAGGACAATCAGGAACCATGCAGGTGCCATAGCTGAAGAGGTTGAAACCTAAATTTATCTGGCAGGAAAAGAAACAGAAATTTATTCTATTGTGAAGCTATTCAAAGGAGACTTTTTCAGTGGTTGACAAAACTGTTCATTGCAGGCTATTAAAAGCATCAAATATTTCTGTTTCTGTTGCTGTTCTGAATGAAAGCTTCAATCTTTTTCTTCACATACACAGTGTATTTACTTTCTTAAGACACAATAGTGCCAAACTTACATTTTAAAGTTTGATGTATATGATTGAGAATTATACTTGAGATTTCTTTTCAGCAGATATTAAAGCAAGCAACCTTCTGAAATGGATAACGATTAAATTTTCTAATCCAGCTCTTTTGTGTAAAATGTCTATTCTGCACCATCAAGACCCTGGAGGACAAATAATACTCAATAATACTATTAAAATAGTGTTATTTCAAAGCCCACCCAGTTAAGCATGCACCCAACACATGGGGACAGTGACTGAACCATGAGGGCGTCTGTAAGCTCAGGATCACACACATCATTCTGCAACTGACTACACATGCCACAGGCTACGCAGCGTGCTGGGGCAGAGTGCTTGCTGCTCACACAGGCCCACAAGCAGCTCTCCAAAAGACATACATCTCCTTAGTGAAAATACCCACAATAAGGGAGCATTTTTAGTGAGAATTTTAGTTATGAAGTCCATTGCACTAATGAGAAAAAATAAAACAGAATATCCTGCCACACAACAGCTACCTTGTATATATTTAATACAAAACACAGACTGAATTTACATATGCTGTAGGTACATTTGTACATTTGTCTAATATTCAAGACCTGTGCCTTCTCCTCCTCACGTCATGATTCTGAGATGCACGCAAAGTACACACAGAAACTTACATTACATGTGGTGAGCCAGAATATAGAGTAATATATGTTCTTAGAGATTCAAAAGATAGAATGAAGATCTGCAGAGGAAGACTTCACAATGTGCCCACGCCCATTCCCTAGGATACAGGATTTATCTGCAACATGAATTGGTTTGGACTCTCCCTTTTCAAATTATAGAGTAACTGGTTTTCTTTAATGCATGACCTCATAATAATAAGAGACTATGAAGGGGTAAGGGTGGGGTATGTAGCGTGAGAGGCTTGGATCTGAGGATGGTAGTCAGTAATGGTCAGTGTCTGTGCCCAGGTCACGGATTCCTCACGTGAAAGCAGGTAACACAGCCTGCACTGCACAAATGTATCAACTTCTGAATAAATGAGTTTGCTATGAACTCACCTTTTCCTAAAACGCCAGACTTTGAAACCTTAATTCTCAGTGTGGCTAGGTTTACAGAAAGAACCTGATGACGATGAAGGTTAAATGGAGCTGGGATGTTAAGTCCCTAGCCCAATGTGGCCGTGTCCTTACGGGAAGATACTGATAAAGGGAGACTCTCGGAGGAACCAACATGGGAAGACACTGAAAAAGCTTCAAACATCTCCAATATAAATATGTGTTACCAAGCTTCCATTTCATGATTTTCTTTTTTTAATTTTTGACAAGCCAATGGAATAAAGTAAGGCTTTGCTATCTGGAAGCAATGCTCACTTGTAGTGAAGTTGACAAGCCCAACAATAGTTCAGCTTTTGTCTGCAATTTAGAAATCCCCAAAATCTCAGCTGGGTGAAGAAATGAATTTTTTTAGAAAAAAAAAAAAAAAGACCTATAATTTTCACTATCCGAGTGTTTTAGTTGGCTTCTAAATCTCTAAGACTATGGCCACTAAATAATTTTTAAATATCACAAAAACTTTTCAAAAATTAGATGTACATTAGAAATTAATAAGTTTAAGACCTTCTCTAATAAGCATCCATTATTTAATTAATGTATGACCTTAAAGAAAAAAATACACATTTAATCTCAAAGTATCAATTCAAAGAAGGGTAAAATAATATAAGACAATTGATTATATATTATATAGTAAAAATAGGAAAAATTTAAATGTTCACAATCTGCATAAAGGCTAAAAGTGAATATTCTCAAATGTAACATTGCTGATTTTGAGGAATTGGTGGGCTCCTGGCCAGTGAGAGACCTCATCTCAGCATAAGGAGAATGGCCTTCTTAAGGAACCAGACACACATACACATGTGCGTGAACCACACACACATACACATGTGCGTGTGCATGTATGTGCACCTCTACATATGAACAAATGTACACACAAACATATGTATAGAAGGCTTTTAAAATCCCTGAAAAGTACAAAGCACGTTGACTTTTCCATATCCAGACATTTCCAGTTAATGGATACGGACAAAGGAATATTTGGTGATACAGGGCGTCACCCTAATTATCCCCTCCCCTCCATCAACTACTGTCCCTTACATAGCCCTTGGGCTGGTCCCTCGTCTCCATGTCATTGCCACTTACAGCTGTGAGAATTTAGCCTAAAGACCGACCAAACACTCCGACAGTTTTTCTCTAGTAATAAGATAGATACACAGATCCCTACAGGACCATAGGCATTAATTCCTGTAGGATACTACAGCATAGCATTCAGTTGATGACTAAGACTGAATGAGACAGTCAAGATTAAGGGTCTGACTATTAAACTAAAGCCATCTTTCAACTTGCGGAAAGGATGATGATTCTCATAGCACACAGTGGGCACTCATGGGCAAACATTCAGTAAATACTATAGCATTATGGGCCATCACACAGAAGTGCTTTTCTATGGTGTTGACCAATTGGCTAACACATTTGTAGCTGTCTTGTGGGACATTTTACTTTCCACAACAGAGCACACATCACCCACCCAGAGTTCCAAGGACACATGTGTGATGAACTTGCAGATGTCGACGAAGCGGGTTCATTTCTAATTGGCAATTTTTAAAACACACAAACCAACAGCACATTCTATTTCAGGACATGCATCAGGGAGCTGCAGGCTTCACATGGGATAATTGAAAAGCAGACATCGAGGAGATTCACAATTAAGTTCCGGGGGGCAAAAGTGGCTGCATTTCCAGAGCCAAAGTAGTTATTTTTAAAACAATTAAAATGCAATGGGCAGCAGAGATTTCTCAAGCTAAGACATATCATTTTCTTTTCTTCTACATAAGTCAGTATCTTGACAGAAAGCCTCCCTGTATTAGAAGCTCATAGAAAATAATAGTTCCCTATGTGGTATTTCTAACCTCACAGCTGATGATAAATGGTGATTTTGAGTCTTTGGCCTTGATTGCTCTATACCTTCCCATTCTGTCGTCCATGTTTAAAAGAGATGAAACTGAGCATTTCTCCATAAAACTCAAGGTGTAATACAGACTTCAACACCCCCGTCACCTGCATTCTCAAAGAACGTGCGCCTTAATGACGTTTATCTGTGAAAATCACTTTGGATTTTTCCTAATCTGGTTTTAATGTGTCCTTGTACTCCATATTTTGTGTAATATACCAGATTCGTTTTATAACAGTAACCAAATGCCTAAAAATGATGCATGCTGTTCAATAAAAACTCGGGAGAGCAGACACAAAGATAAAACATCGCAGGCATATTTGGCTGGACTTTTTAAAGATGAGATGGATCAGAAGTACCTCATGCCCCCACGACATGGATGGCCTCGGGTGCTTTTCCCTGTTGATATATATTCGGCTCCTACATATACTAACAGGCATTTCTGTACCAGTCAAAAACATCCAAGAGACAGACACCCAGGATTGACGATATGACAATGAACAAGGAATGATCTCTTCCTTCACAAAGATGATGTTCTATTGGGGAAACAAACACAAATAAGTGAGCAGTGTGTGCAGGATACTAGATAGTAATGATCCCCATAAAAACCAGACACACATGCATCCAGAGTGTGTGTGTGCAAAGAGATCTACACTTGTAGAAAGGTGGGTCTGCCAAGCTTTATTTAGAATGGGGCAGCCAAGCACAGACCACTGTCTCTGGCCATGGGACAGCATCTGCAGCTGACCTTTCACATGGCCATTATGATTAAAATTCAGTTTCACGTCCATTACTCAATCCTATTTTCTGGGGTGAGTTCGCTTCCCCAAATTCTATATATAAAAATACGGAAGTGAGAAGAGTTTAAGTGATTCATTCATTCACTACCAGTCACTTCTGAAGGGCAGAGTTAGGACTCCAGCCCAAGTCACTGAGGCCACACAAAGTTATATCCTTACCATAGAATGAGTGTCATTAGTGTGTCACTCAGTACATGACATGTGGGTACCAGACTGTGAAAGACACCAACAGAAGAGGAGACAGAGGAGTGAGGTTGTTTTGCCCAATTTGCTCTGTGCTTGGCGTCCCCAGTGCTGCTCAGTAATTAAAAAGAGTGTAAACACCCTTCATGAAACACCAATTGTAATAATTAAATCCAGTTATGTTCTGCTCCAAACACCAATATTAGACCTTTCAGATCTGATTGGATTACACTTCATTTCCTAGAAAATATGGTTCAAATTCCGATATTTAGCACTCATGTTAGCAAATGGTGTCTTCCCAATTCCTCAGTTCCAGTTAGAATTATTTTCACCCTTACATTCTTAACCCAGTTACCTAATGTGTCAGGATCTGAGGTAAGTCCATCTCTGTTAGTAATGAATATTTACCAGACAAAGCCAATGTCTCTCCTGCTTGCATACCACATAAAACAGGCCACAAGGCTTTAGTAGTGAATATTGGTGAATTGAAAGTAAATTGCATGCTAACGAAAAGTTGTTGAAAACTATAGGAAACACTATTTCATCCAACTAAACCCTAAGGTGTACCTTGGACAGATCGTTGCATGAGGTTCACTTACAACTGTCTGAAAACCAGCCTGATGCATGATGTGCAGTGGGCAGTTGAGTCTGAGAAGACTCCACGGTACTGTGCTATCATGAGCTGTCAAACCAAGGCATTGGCATGCGTGTGTACAGAATGTTTATGTGAACATGTAGGCGTTTAATCCTAGAGTGAATGGACTGTCACTGGAAAGTTACATGAGCTAATGGAATTGTATTGTATTTGACTGTAGATCATATCTCACAGTTCAGCTAAGAAATAATGGTAAGGACATTTTCCAAAGTCATGACTTCATAAAGAAAGTGATGTTGAACTAAAGGAGGCGCTTGTATCATTTTGTGACTCTTGAATGACTTTTCATAGACAGAAACGTTTGAAAGCATTGTGTAGTGAGATAGAAATAATTCAATGGGGTTAAAAGTATATTATATCAATTACCAAGCATTAACAGACTACCATAATCTGCATTTAGAAATCTCCATTACATTAACTCAACAAATTCAAAGCCATTTTATTGTATTTCTTTCTAAAATATCATTGTGTGGTGTGGTGTGTGTGTGTGTGTGTGTGTGTGTGTGTGTATGTGTGTGTGTGTGTGTGTAGTACTTCTATGAGACATAAGATAAAATATTGATGTCCGTCCATTGCTTAGTGTCTCCCAGAGCACGGACCTACTTTTCAAAGGTCATATTTACCTTACACAAAAATTGCATTTATTCTCATAGTGGACTAACCTTTCTTGAGAGTCCATCTTATTCACAGAATCCAACAATCTCAATGTGCAACAACGATTAAGATGAGAATGACTATTAGGTTAGTCACTCTAATCTAACTAGACAACAAATGAGGCAAACCTCCTTTCCTACAGAGACCGGTTACATGTCAATAAATAGCCACTAAGTAGAGATCTCAGCCCTTGTGACCGGGGCATTGTAGACTTTGAAGGCAATTCGATCACCTGCATTCGATCTGGTACTTCTCTTGTTTCTGAACATAAGCAGTCAATACTGGGTAGCAAGTAATGAAGCTATATTTTGATCTCAGGCTTCAACCTAATATGGTTCCTGTTTTTATTAGTTAACTGATACCGACCCAGTCATCCAGATTATAGAGAGAAAGCTGGATTCTAGCATGAATTATAAAATTCTAACTTGTCTTGTTATTAATTTTATTTATATTTCTGTTCATTAGTTTTAATCTTACAAACAGGAAACCATACTATTTTGTCCTGCTATTTTTCAGAATATAAATCTGCTTCACAGAAAATATTCAATATACTCTCTTTTGCTGAGTGGATGAATGAGCATAACTGTATGAAAGAAAAGTTTTTCCTTTGGTGGAACTTCAGTATATATTTGTAGAAACAATAATTTTGTTAAAGCCCACACTATTACAGCCATTTCATTAAAGGAAGAAAAATGTTAAGGGTTACACGGCCAATTAAAGTGACAGGACTTGAGTTGAACCTGAGAGACCTGCGTGGCTGTGCGCAGACCTGCGTGGCTGTGCGCAGACCTGCGTGGCTGTGCGCAGACCTGCGTGGCTGTGCGCAGACCTGCGTGGCTGTGCGCAGAAGTCTATTGCTCTTGTAGAACTGCTGCCCTGTTGCTCCAATACCTTATTCTCAAAGCAAAATAAATAGTTAGGCCAGATTATTTTGCCATTACTTGATTTTTCAAACATAATGGTAATATGGTCTGGAATGTATCAGAAGTCAAAAGGGCGGGACTGAAGTCCATGATCTTCTGACTTGATGATGGCGGCTTTCTTCATTCACTCAGCATTAATTTATAGGAGCAATGCATGCTTATATGATTTAATCAATGGAAACATTTGTAACTATTTTGAGTCGGTGTAAAACATTCTGTTGCCCTTCGCTTTTGTCAAATGATTAAATTCTGAATTGATTTATGGAAATCAAAAGGACAGAGAATACATTTAAGGAGACAGTAGATCTAAAAGGAGTTGACAAAGACATATTAGATAATCATTACTATTATCTCATTGAAGAAATCATTGGTCATAACTTGATATTAAATTCTAAGGGTAAGAATTATAATATATTGATCTTTTAAAAAATCATATGAGGCTGGAGAGATGGCTCAGTGATTAGGAGTACTGGCTGCTCTTTCAGAGGACCTGGGTTCAATTCCCAGCACCCACATTACAGGTCACAACTGTCTGTAACTCCGGTTCCAGCGGATTCTCACACAAAATGCGGGCAAATGCACCAATGCACAGAAAATAAAAATAAACAAATCATTACAAATCAAAAATAAATAAATTTTACAAATCATATGGAATCTAGGAGAATCTATACCTTGTAGGAACAATGCACAAATGCATAAATATTTAAGAGAATATATTATAAAATTTATATATTAACACCAAAGTCTTAAATTAGATGTTTTCAAATGCAGTGATCCTTATTGTTTAGGTGTGGATCAGGAGAGGAGTATCATTGCAAAAGATAGTCTTTACTCTCACAGATCCCCATAGAAAAGATACAGATGATGTACCATGAGCATGCGCAGGGACTCAACCAGGCTGTCCAAAGTCAAAGGGCATAGGACTGAGACAGAGACAGAAATGCATGTTGCCTAGGGCATTTCTGAAGATTTACAAATAAAGGGTAGGAGAGGGTAAGCCAGTTCAGAATTGCTCGTTTATGTGAACAGTTCTTCTGGGCTCTGAAGCCTTCGGCCCATTAAAGGATTTATGACACCTGGCTGGGAGTGGTAAGCTGGTACAGGGTAGTCTGGAGTGTAAGGTCCTGGTGGCTAAGGATATGGCCTCTGGGTCAGTTCGTCCATATCTAAAATGCCCTATTTAGGGCAAACCCCCCTTTTAATCTTGGAGACTGGAAGACAAAGTATCAGAGCACGGAAAAGCAAAATAAGCAAACAAACCCTTGATTAATTGGTTGTTAACGGGGACTCATTTACTTTTCAGTAATTTCCCAGTTCCCCCCCTCCCCCAGTAATGCACTGAACAGTGCACCCAACCTGCCTGGTCTGTTACCATAGTGTTTGTCTGATCTTTATGACAAGTCCCGATACTCACAACTGACACAACCTGTAACCACCTTGGCAACCATGACATACTCTTATGACTCTTTAATAAAAACAAAACAAAACAAACCTTGCTTTGGGGAAAAGTATGTACCTGAATAGATAAACACATATATTTAATATTATTCATCTCTACAAGTTTCTATGTAAAAATTTAAAAAAATAAAATAAATAATGGAAAATTTCCTTATGGGTATCAATTCTTCATTGGGTTTAGCAGCAATTATTTTGTTGAATGTAAGTATCTTTAAGCCAATGTAAGAATTATCTGTTTAAATTTACTGAGCATTAGAAATGGTCTAAATAGCTCCAAGTCATATCCTTCTTGTCTTTTCCTGAGACTTAGGTTATGGATCATTGCTTCTGTAACTCTGAATGAATTTTATAAATATATACTCATAATTGTTATGTGAACATTGAGTGGAACTGGGGGAGGTGGCTCAGTGGGTAAAATACTTGTCATACATACATGATGACCTGAGTTTGGATCCCTAATATCTATGTAAAAACCCAGGAGTGGCAACATGCTGCAATCCCAATACCACATGTTAGAGACAAGAATAACCCTGGGTCTTTGCGATCAGCTAATCTAGACTATTCGTGAGCTTCAGGTTCATGGAGGGATCAATCATCAAGACAAAAGGCCAGAGAATGACACTGAACATGGACTTCTGGCTTCCATATGCTGTCCCAGAGGCATGTATACCTGTATATGCAAAGGCCACACTTACTCTTACACATAAACAGATAGGAGCATGGGAAGAGTTGAGATCAAAGATGGGTGGAAATGAGCATGAACATGGCCATGCAGTTCATACATGACTGTCAAGTTTATTTCAAGGTTAGAGTGAACTTCTGTCACTTGCAGAAGTTCCCTTCTCAGACGATTTTGAGAAATCACAAGCTGGCTACAGAACACATTCCTTTGGCTGCTCAAGTGATGCCAAAGGTGTTAAGAAAGAACACCGATAAACCGCAGCTGGCTCTTCCCAAAATTCATCAGGGTAGCTGACAAAAACCAGAAATCAGCCAGCGTCTAACTCAGCAGAAGTTGTATCATGTAACATGCGTGAGAGTAAGTAAGAACCATCGTTAAAGGCAACCTGCCAACAAAATACCAACTGACCAACCCAGAAGTTCTTAAACTGGGGCTAATCCACAGTCATGAGTGCACAAGATCATGACTGGTGAGATGGAAGAAATGAGAGGCATGCTCCAAGGAAAGAGAAGAGGCATTCCTGAAGCTGATCCCACACCCCCCGAGGACACCAATCACTATGGATATAGACAGGATAAAAGTGCTGGATGCTGAAATGCTGATGGAGCCTCAGCAGCATTCCGTGGGAGATGTACAAAGGGAGAGTCGACTTTAGGTAAGCTAGGGATAGGAATCAAAACCACAGCTGAGTCTTGGCTATTGCCTCGTGTTATTGCTTGTTCCCACTTAAAGGCAAAATTCCAAGTATCTCTTTGAGCTGGATTAGCTCTAAACAACAGAAAACCAGACAGAAGCCAACTGTTTAATGTTATCTAGCACCATTCTTCAAGGGCCTCAGACGCTGAGGTCAAGGCCAACAGCAGAGAGCATCACAAGTGCTGTTTTTGTTAATTGAGATGGAGTCATGGCACTCCCATGTGCACCTAATAAGGGAAATGTTGGAGGTTAAAAAAAGAGTCCAAGCTATAACTTTATGATTTGAATCTGAACATCAAAAGGACAAAAAAGGAGACATGTTGGAAATGCTCAAGTTCCTAAAATTGAGAAAATGCTGAGTCAAAGAAATACTATAGGATTTAATATTGTCATTTTTTTAACTTGACTACAAGATGTTAAAATGGAAAAAGTAAGACATCTTAGTGATAATTAGAATTAGGATGATTTATTGAGCTAACTAATGTACAGTTCTAAAGTTCATAAATTCTTGAAGCAAACCATTATAACTGAAACAAGGTATCATTTAATTTTTCTTCTGTATGCCATATTATGTCCAGCGCTGTCTTATGAGTTACGATACTATCACTGAGAAGAGACATTATGAACAAAGATACTTATAGAAGAAAGCATTTCATTAGAGATTTGCTTATAGTTTCAGAGAGTAAGTCCACGGCCATCATGGCAGGAATCATGGCAGCAGGCAGGCATGGCGTTGAGACAGTGGCTAAGAGATTACACCCTGATTCATAGCCAGGAAGCAGAGAAAGGGTTAGACAAAGTCTGTCATGGGCTTTTAAAATCTCTAAGCCTACCCCCACTTGAGACTCCACCTGCATTAAGGCCACACCTCCTAATCCTTCCCAAACACTACCACTAATTGGGGGTGAAGCATTCAGACTTTATGAGCCTATGGGGGGGCATTTTATTCATACCATGACAAGCATTATATAAGTCAAAATTAAAGGGACTTGTCTCCTTTGTGAGATAGCTTTCTATCCTTTAAAGTTAAATGAGATGGCTAATTAGTACAGGCAAAACACATTTGCATAACTACACTCATATGCAATGTCAAATGGTTGAGAAGAAATCAGAGAAACAGAAATCAGGAGCTTCAGAAGGGGGCAGTTCCTGCTGAATGTGGACAGGAAAACAAAGATCTGCAAGGAAAGCCAGAGAAACATTTACATGGGAAAAGAAAAGAGTGTGGATTCACAGGTGTCCGCAGCCACACCCATTCTCACCATTATCTCTGCAAATGGCTTAAAGACTTAATGAAAATTATATTTTAATTTCCTGCAACTTGCTTGAGGAGGAGGAGGAGGAGGAGGAGGAGGAGGATGGCAAAATGCCCAGCGATGTTTAGTTCCACTCTGCTAGAAGAGCTCATCGACAAGAACCTATGCTTTACACAGGACAAAATAAACCAAGAGGTCAGAATAAGGAGCAATCGTCATTAAAGCTGTAGCATCTTGCAGGTGCCTAGAGCTACAAGCGATTGCCTGATTGAAGCACATTATGTCACAGTTCCACACTGAAAGGAAAAGCCAAAATAAATACTTGAGGAGAAAATTGGAATTATATGCTAATTGTCAAAAATTATTTGTACTAGGCAACCTTCTCAATACTCCAACACAATCTTAGTTTCCCAAGGCAAATCCATTCCCCACGTAAAATTTATAATTAAGTCTACAATCAAAGATAGAAACTAGGAGGAAGGAAGTTAGGAAATCAAATAGATGCTAGACAGTGGGAAAAGCAGAGGGAAACACAGCCACCCTGCAGATGGACTGGGGACGAGACAGGTACCTAAATTTGCCCACAGGCTGCCTGGTGATGTTTAGAGTTTACACACTAATCATCTGAAAAGCCCAGTCTTCTATCCCTCAGGCTTGAAAACAGTAGGCACAAAAACAATGTGTTCTTAAGATTTTCCCCTTGCACATATAAAATTCAAAATGCTATTTGTTGTGACAAACCCAAAAGGATATTTTCCCAACGAACCTAGTATATTCTAGTTCAGATGATACCATTCCTAGGGTAGTTAGCAACTTAGAACATCTGTTTTGTAATTGGGCAAAACCGGATCTAATTTTAACTCTCAGTAGTCCAAAACATTTGTAAGCCCATGCATGGTGCCCTCCTGCTGTGAGGAAACTGACACAGAAGGTAGCTGCTATTGCAAAACCAAATGGAGCTTGAAGCAGCCAATGCTTTGTGGGACACTGCTAGTAGGCAGTAATTTGCTATTAATTCACTCCTGGCTGCTAAACTGTCTACCTGTTAGCACCACATTGGATCCTCAACCTCTCTCTCTCTCTCTCTCTCTCTCTCTCTCTCTCTCTCTCTCTCTCTGTGTGTGTGTGTGTGTGTGTGTGTGTATCCATAGTAATAGGCTTACAGTAGACTCAGGTCATGAGGATATTATCAATTTATAGTTCCTCTAAAACCTATCTTAGGTTTGATTCTAAAGAAGAATCTAGCAAAATACAGCTCTGTGACCTCAGTTCAAAGAAAATGCCCCCACCTTAATATTTCTCTTTATTAATCATGTTTCAAGTTCTCTAGTCATATGACATCTATGTTAGAAGAAGAACATCTTCTTTAAAGGAGGTCATATTTATGAATGGTAGAAACTGCTGTGTCTGTCATTGTGATTTACATATTTTGTAATTGTACTCATACGTAGCACTATATAAGAGGTCAGAGGACAGATGTGCAGAACCAACAAATACATTAACCCTGAGTTGACAGAGCTAAGGAAAGAGTTGGGGGGGGAGGGTGCAGCACAGCAATAAGTATAGACTCAACATAGACAAACTTGTATTATAGACAACTGCAAAAGAGAAGGAAAAATCAAAATAATTTACATTTCAATGAGATAAAATGATGTATTTAGAAATCAAGGAAATACAAATTAGTAAAAATAAGACTTCAAAGCTAAGTATGACGTTACACACTTGTAATCTCAATACTTAGAAGACGAAGGCAGGAAGACAGCCATGAGTTCAAAGACAGCCTAGGCTACATGAGACCTTGCCTCCAAGAATATAAAAGTAAAAACATGACGATGGCTGCCTCCTTGCGACACACGTTGCTAAGGCTGTTTCCTACACTCTTTTGTGTTTGTTTTTGGTTTTCGAGACAGGGTTTCTCTGTATAGCCCTGGCTGTCCTGGAACTCACTCTGTAGCACTTGGGAGGCAGAGGCAGGTGGATTTCTGAGTTCGAGGCTAGTCTGGTCTACAGAGTGAGTTCCAGGACAGCCAGGGCTACACAGAGAAACCCTGTCTCAAAACCCTCTCCCCCCCAAAAAAAGACTTGTTTCCTACACTCTTACAAAGTTCCTATGCAGCTCAGGTTCTCAGGTTCCACTCCAGACTCCCTGCACCAGAGGCCCTCCTGAAGAAGATGCTCCATTCTCCCTTCCTGTTTCCCCTTACGAGAATGAACCTTGGAAATACCTGGATTCAGAAGAACACCAGAACCGCTATGGCTCTTGCCCTGCTTGGGCTGACTACCATGGCAACCACAGAGGTGGTGTGTCACCACAGCGAACCTGAAAGACATGCATTCATAACAATAAAGTGGCTGGGAATCCTGGCCCCATCTGCTGGGATCACAAGTTGCATGTTGACTTTAGGAATGTGGAGCTCTTGGAACAGTTTGTTTGTGCCCACATGGGTATCATCTTCCATGCCCCATAGACAGGGTTCTGTATAAAGTAGCAGAAGAAGCTGACCCAGGCTATCCAGAAAGCCAGGGAGTGTGGTCTTCTCAGTTACTATGTTCCCCAGGTTGAGCCCCGAGATGTTGACTTTCATACTGTACATGGAGCTGTCAGTGTGACCCCACCAGCCCTCACATTGTTGTCAGGTGAACCTTGGTACCCATGGTACAGCTGGCAACAATCACCAGAGAGAGAACTGTCTCCCCTTCGCCAACTCTATTAAGGAAATATCCTCGAAGAAAGTGGCCCCCCACCTGAGTCAATGCCTGAGATGCCCACTACACCATCAGCAGAGAAGCCTCCACTGTGTAGACAAGCTCCCAGAGTGCTTAGAACTCATGACCTGGGGAAGTCAGACTAAGGGAGTGGGAGGGCTGTGTGGTGTCCCATGTTCTAGAAGGGGTTCTGTTTTTTGTCAGTGGCAGACCCTTAAAGGAAATAACTTGTTATGAAGAAGACAAGCACATTTGACGTTGAGAGACTTAGATGTATATGGGTAACTCCGGAGAGGGCTTGCATATGAACTGGAGACTCATGTGTGCACTTGATAGATAGTATGCCCCCATTTTAAACCTACTGGCCCAGCTCTTATACAATAAAGCTGTCTCCTTACCCATTTAAAAAAATGTAAAAACATTTCAAAAACAAATTTTGAAATAAAGAAAAAATATATTTATTAATAAAAAGGATCCAGGCTCAGGCCTATTTCACACTATGACACTTTCCAGTTAAAGCACAGGTGTCCTTGGCTAGCCAGGTTGTGGCCCACTGAGGGTGGAAAATATCTTCCTAGTTTAGCATACAGAAGATCATAGTGCTGCAACCCAATGCAGTGCCGAGAACAGGGTTGTTTCTCTTTGTGACTAAGGCCGCTCAGAGCTGACCTCACCGTCCCTGCCCAGCACTGCAAGAGAACATTACATCCCACATGGCCAGCCTAGAAGAGTTCAAACAAGTGAAGTTTTTCAGGTATTGTTTTTATAAGTCAGAAAACTGAAGGTTCAGCCTACAAGTCAAGCAGTGTCTACATTTGGTTGATGAGGTAAATAAATCCTCAGCCAGAGCAAGCCATTTCTAAAGAACCCAAGTCAGTCTAGCCAGGGGCTTCCTCATCACAACAGCCAACACTGGAAACAACAGGAGTTCAAAGTTGTGAAGTATGATAGAAAGCCTTCCAAACCCTCAAACTGCTGTAGGACAGATGGTTACGTTGGAATAAGAAAAACCAAAGGGCATTGCTAAGAGCTCATCTTGAGGGAGCAACTGATAAGAAAGAGTCAGGAAAGTCTAAGGAAGTAGAAGCGAATGTGAATCTACTTGCCTGTGCAGGGACCTGCTGACACATGTTTACAACCAGACACCACTACAGGAACAGGGCAAGAAGTTCTCAGGGCAAGGTTACTCTCTCTTGTAACTAGTTAAATACTGTACAATCCAAAGAAGGGTGACTGAAGAAGCTGCTGTTTAACAGCAGTTGGAAGCCAAAGATGCCCCTGGACAGTCTACAGTGCACAGAACACTCTTTCCTACACAGGAGGGTTGGGAGCTAAGAATATCCCTATCCAGACACTCTGCTGTTACTGAAGTCAATGGTCTCTAGGCTACAATTAGAACTGAATAGATAGGGGTTGGAAATGTTTATCTCTAAGAATCAAATAGCAAATAGTTTGAGTTTATGGGACACATAGAGTCTGTGTTAGACATTCTTCTGTGTTTAAGTTTATAACTCTCCAAAAATATATAAACCATTATTAGCTCCTGGGCTTTAGCAATGCAGGCGCCACATTGGATGACAGGAAAGCACATTTGCTTCAGGATACAGACACAAGGATGTAGGTTCTTCACAATAAATCCTTCCATTGTCATAAAACTGACCATCAAAATTAATGACTGTTTTTGTGGATCACAACCACCAGGAGCAAAACACCAAGAACACGCCCACTATCATGATTATTGATTCACACTTCCCAAGTCATGATGGAAGCCCACATAATTATGCAACAGAATTACATTACTCTTCAAGAAGTTGTTAAGCACAAGTATAGAAGAAACTAGATAGAAGATTAGGCTTTCCGAGGATGCAGATGTAAATTTAAAATGTCAAGTAACTGAGCTCTACAAATAAGATTTCGAGAGAAGTGAGGAGTGCTGATCTGGAGTCTGTCTGACAGCAACATTACAGTTGAGCCTCACCTTTCCCTTAAAGGCACCATCAATAGACAAAGCAGAAGCAGAGAGAGTTCTCAAGCCTTGGAGGAAAAATTGAAGGATTATATTCATGGGCAAATTCAGCCTGTCACCTGGTGTTATAAACTATGTTTCACTGCGCACTGTCATGGTTATTTTGCAACATCTATAACTGATTTTCAGTCACTACTAGGCAATAGTGAAGACAAAGCTTAAAAGTGACCTACTAGAGGCCTACATGACGAAATCACTTCTTGAGTACAGGCACCCTACTATCTCATTCCAAGCTAGGCTATAAACAAAATTGAATATACAAACCATTGAAATTTGGTGTTGATTTCTGTAGTTTGTCATCATAAATTAGTTAAGAAATAAAATTATGAACAAGTATGATTAACTGCTGTATCCAAGAGAACTAATATAATATTTTAAAAATGAGATTAGAGGGTGTGTGTGTGTGTGTGTGTGTATACATTTGAGTTAGTGTACCATATAGCAACAACCTCACTTAAGAATCACTATATTGCTAAAGACAACCTTGACCTTCTCATCTCCCTGCCCTTGTCTCTCTAGTACTGAGATAACATATATGTGCTACCATGAACTGGTTTTAAGCGAGGCTTTCTCAAATCACTAAAGGATCATCATTAATTGAGTAGTTATCTCCTCAGTAGCTGGTACTTGGGGGCTGAGACTAAAGGCAGGCCCCTACTGAGAGCCTCACGAGATCTCTCTGGACACTCGGGCTCTATTAAAGCCCAAGCAGAACTTCTGTAGCAAGCTGGGCACAGACAGAGACAGAATCTCTTGATTTGATGCAGAGTGAGTGACTTTCCCAGCCATAACAAGTGTCAAAGTCTACCTGTGATATTAACAGAGCATTCACACATGAAAAGTCACAGCACATTAGAGCAGAGAACAGACAGCCCTATCAAGAGGATAAAATAGATAAACAGAAACCAGCCCTAAATAAACAAGGGGCTACCAATTATGTGACAAATAATTCAGAATATTAGTCTCAAAGACACCCAATGGACTCTGAAATACATAATAAAATTATACCAGGAGAATAAATACATGACTAAAATGAAAACATCAGTATGGAACCTATGCCACACAAAAGAACCAAACAAACTTTGTAGTTGAAGAATACAATGGTTGTACTGAAAACATAGACCCAAGAACCACTCAGTCAAGCCACTGAAAACAAAGCAAAGCAGAAATGTAGCAGAAGGAGCAGCAGAGTGGGTGGAGAAGAGAAAGAGAAGGAAGAAGAGAAGAAGGAGGAGGAGGAAGAGGAAGAGAAGGGGATGGAGGAAGAGGAGGGGAGGAGGAAGAGGAAGAGGGGAAGGAGGAAAAGAGGAGGAAGAGGAGGGTAGGAGGGAGAAGAGGAAGAGGAGGAATGGAAGGAGGAAGAGGAGGAAGGAAGGAAGAAGATGAAAAGGGCAGGTGAGAAGGAGGAGGAAGAGGAGGAGTGGAAGGAGGAAGAAGAGGAGGGAAAGGAGGGAGACGAAGACAATGGGGAGAAGGAGGAGAAAGAGGAGGGGAGGAGGAAGAGTAGGAGGGAAAGAAGAAGAGGAGGGGAGGAGGAAGAGGAGGACGGAAAGGAGGGAGACAAAGAGGACTGGGGAGAAGGAGGTGGATGTGGTGGCAGTTACAGTTGTCTCAGGAGAAGACAGAAGGTGAGGGCAGAGAGTTCACTGAAGGAAATAAGAAACTTCAAGTCTGTCAAAGAAAAGTGAAATCTGATGTACAAAGGCTGAAGGACTCAAATGTGTAAAACACACAGAGCTCCTCACATGGGCGTATCACACAAGCAAGGGAAAACTGGAAGCCACAAAGCACCTCAGCAGATTCCTGAGGACCCAGAAGGATGGCCCGGTGGTTTCTAGCAGGATCGCTGTAGGCTGGGGGAGACGGTATCATGCATTCAGAGTGCTAGGGGAGAACAGAGGAGGAAGGACAGTGCACCTGCCAAGGAAGCTGGCTGCTTTACTGCCTACTCTTCGAAAGTCTTAGACTGTACTCAACAATTTCCAGATGTAGTTATATATCTGTGTGTAAGCATGTGTGAATTACCGGTACTCAAAATGTATCTTTTATCTATGTATCTATCTATCCATAGATACACATATATATTTTTGAAATATATCTATAAATCTATAAATATTTACATAGATATCTAGGCATATTTAATATTTAAATATATCGAACATATAGTTAGACAGGCACACAAAATTAGCTTGTAGATAAATTTAATAGAAATGTATAGATGTATGAAAATTTTTCTTTCTATTCATTGGATATATATATACATATATATACATACATATATATGTTATTTCTTACTAGATTTTGCGAAAATCTCTTTCATCAAGGTATATTAAAAGGCTTTGTATAAAAACTGGGGACTGATAAAAATGGACACACAGAAATTAATAAAAATACTTAGTCTCTTCTGTAATGTCCATTTTCCAGGCTTCATAACTGACACAAAGTCATGACTAATGACAAGATTATAGGACATGATGTTGAGATATGTCAAAAATGACAGCTATTATGTCAAACACTAATGTCTCCCTTCAAATGTCAGATACTAAAAAAAAAAAAAAAGAAGAAGAAATGTGGAATTAAACATTTTCTTTATCACTATTTGAGCAGCTTCACTAAGAGCCAGGTAGCCACACAGCGCTGATGACTCTGAGATTCGCGGCTATGGTGCACAGGCACTGACCAGTTCTTCTTTATGAATATGTTCTCAGCCACCACACAAAGAAGCTGCATGGCTTTGTTTTTCGGCTGAAAATGAGATGAAGAATCCACTGAAGCTGACAGGACAGGAAGGTTTCTCCAGTTATAAAAGGACCAGCTCAAGCTTATGAAAACTGCAGCTCTCCAACGACTGACCTGTGTTCAGATATGGTCAGCATGGGATAGCACTGGCACACAGGCACGCAGGGAAGCTCATCTGGGCAGAAGCAGCCAAGAGTCCTGCTCTACAGAACACATGATCACCGTCATGTTTTCCTAGAATAAGTAATATAATCAACCTCAAAGATGACAAACATCTATAGAACTGCCCTCCTAATGTTTACAAAGCATTGAAAACAAAAGAACATTATGCTTCATGCCTGTCATCTGAGTACTCAAGCAGCAGAGGCAGGGGGATTGCTGCAAGCTTGAAACTAGCTTGTGCTACAATGTGAGGTGAAGGGAAGCCTAGGTTATAGACTGAGATGTGGTCCAAGAAGAAACACATTAATGAATAAACAATTTAAGATACATATAAATAAATAAGAGTATGTATTCCGCCTGATGGAAGGGGGTTTTCCACGTCAAACTTTCCCCGAATTCCTCTGTAGGAATGTTTAGTCATCCATGCAAGCGGCTGTGTTATAACTGGTTTCCTCTCTAAGACTTTCTATTTGCCCACTTCATAATGATACAGTTGATTCTACATCATGCTTTATATATTTCCAGTTCATATTTTTATCATAAAAAATAACATCTCATGGGGCTGACGAAGAGGAAGAGCCAGATGTAAGGCCCTGAGTCTGATCCCAGCATGGAAAACAAATCTATCAATTTTAAAGAAGCAGATAACGACATCACATTTCCCAATTCAGCTGAGAACTTGTGCAGTGTCTGCCAGCTGTACCACACAGGCCAGGCATCCCTGCGAATGGCCTGGAGATGCCCATCTCTTGCTCAGGAGGCTGCATAGCCCCTTTCATTCATCATAGGCACATACCAGGGAGATTCTGAGGTAACTATTATTTCTTCCAACAATCACCCACAACATTAATAACTTTATTTTCATTGATTTGAAGAAGGGCTCAGAGTAGGATATACTTTATAGATAAAGAATTTAGAAAAGCAAAATAAAGAAAAGAAACAGATCTGAGGTGCCCCGCTGCCAAGGGTAGGAAAACACGATAGTATCAATGGAGACTTGCACATAAGCTGCATTTCCTAAAATCTTGTGCATGCAACCCAAACAAAGGGGTAAGAGCTTAGAAAAATTGTTTCCAAAGCAAAAGAATACCTAATGGAAAAGGAAAATCTCCCGTCTTGAAGTAACAAAGCTGAAGAGCCATTTCAATTGATGATCAATGGCTTATCTCTGGAGAATGGTAGAGGTGATAGTCACTGTCTAAATGTAATGAACGATGAGGTAAGTTTCCCAGGAACTTTTCCCATCCTGCGTCTAATAAAGCACGTGAAAACCAGTCGAAATATGCTACAATGAACTCAGTGCTGGGATAGGAGTAGGCTGGTGATGTATTAATCAATCCTTATGACTCTGATGACTTAGCTTAATCGCAGGATCTATAGAAGCTATTTTTAATAATGGCAGGATTATACAGGATGATGAATTTTCTAATATAGGATATTATCAAATAGAGTGAATGTGATATTTAAGTGCTTTCCGGGCACTGGGAGTTCACAGCAGGACAGTTCATAGAGGAGCTCAGTGAATACAAGATAGAGAGCTCACTCTGCTGAGTGATCACTTCAGCTACCCCTGGCTGACCCAAATGCAGAACCAAGAGCTAGTCAAACTATTTTGGAAGCAAACTGATGACATTTCCTAGCGATCAAATGAAGTGTGTCAGGGTTTTAAGGGAGTGTGAGTAAAGGTTTGACTTTGATATTTCGTTCGCCCTTAAAAGTCTTCCATCTTTGGCCCTGAAGATATGTCTTAGTGACTAAAAGTATTGATGCTTTTGCAGAGGGTCCCCGTTCAGTTCTTGGCTCTACATGGGAGCTCACAACTATCCATAACTCCAGTTCCAGGGATCAGGTGCTCTATTCTGGACTTCATGAGCACTAGCTATACATGCAATGCATATACATACATACAGGCAAACACTCATACACACAAAATAAAATCAAGTAAATATTTAAGAGAAAAAGCCCTGCATGTTGGCTCTCCATGTGTCTATCCATTTTGTTTTTCTATACAGTTGTTTATCTCGCTCTTTTTTAAAATAAATACAACTGTATTCCACTGTTTTACATCTATCTCTATGTTTTCAGAGTTTCTGTTTATCAAGATATTATAAAGAATAATCTCTCATCTTTGTAGAATTCCTTGTAATTCTACAATCTTCTACAGTCCTCTTAAGCTTCTTCACACACACACACACACACACACACACACAAAAAATGCACTGGAGATAATACATCTATATTTCGAAATCCATGAGAGAAATAAAACCTTTGCTAACTTCTCTCCAGTTATACCATTCATCCTTCCACCTCTTAAAATACATTTTAATCTTTTATTTCTGTAGCATTTTTTCATAGCAATTATTAGAGATCTAAATTTCCGTGAGTAAATGGCTGAAACCTGTCAGTCTCCATGGGTTTAAATCGGAAAGATACATTTCTAATGCCCTTCCTCTAAGCCAATCCGTGTCCTCCATATTGAACTTATGATACTCCAGATTCCCTAGCCAGAGAGAATTCCATTCATTTCTCCATCCTTTATCCAGAAAGAACAGTGAGCTCAGAGAAGTTGCATAGACACCCCAAAGCCACACAGCCTATGAGCAGAGGGGGTGAAATGGCAGCTCCTTAGCTCTTGTTGCTGTGGAAGAGCATTCTCGTGCCAAAAAGAAACTTAGAGACTAATTTAAACCTCATGCCAAAAAGAAATTTAAAAACTAATTAGAACCTTCTTCCTCCAAGAGATTGATTTCTGGACAGTGATTACAGGCTTCATTAGACACTAATCTACCTGCTCCATAAATGTATCCTGATTATGATTTTTACTGCTACAGCTTGCCAAAGGAAAGCACTGAACACTGAAAAGCATGTTAAAAAGAAATGAAAAATGCAGACATCCACTCACAGCAGCTTCATCCATTTATTTGCCTTGGAGGTCTTTGTTTTCTTTGCTCCAAATGGATACTGATGCTCATCAGCTTTTCTCAAAACACTAAAGATAACCTTATACTGATGCACACAGGAAAGCCTACAGAAGGGCACCAGTATTTTCTTAAAATCTGCATCAAGATTTACTTTATAATCGAAGTAATGATTTTTAGAAAACAGAATATACATAGAAAACCATGTGTACTGAGTCCTTGATGCTGCCACTAACTAAGCTAATGAGTTGGATCTTCAGACTCAGCTTCTCATGTGTAAAATAGAAATAAAACCTGTCTTTCTTGGTTGAGATGTATGAATTTCAAGAGCCAGGACATAGAGACAACCAATAGCTATTACATACCACATAGTGACTTACAGGTTAATGGATGGTTCTTTATTTTTTCCTTCATTCATTCTTTGCTAAGAGAACGTGACTATATGGTTCTGACTTTCAGTATTAGGGTTGACATAATGGGACGTGAAAAGACACAATCCAGAGGTCAAAAGGGTGGCTAACTTTTTTTTCCTCTTACATTATAAAATACAAATATTTTATTTTGTGTTTTGGCTCTTGATATAGGATCTTACATAGTCCAATCTGGCCTTGAACTAGCTATGAAGCATAGGATCTCTTTGAAAACATTATTTTACTTCCAACTGCTGGAATTATTGGCATGTGCCACTAAGATGGCTTAAATAAACAAATATCAATTTAAAAATGTAACAACAATGAAAGAAAAACAGCTCAAGGCCATTGAGAAGGATCACGGTGTGCAAGGAGGGGTTGGGGAGAGAACAGGGAATGAAGAAAATGACACATCATTACATGTTAATTTCAATTTTCATAAAAGAAATTAAAAATATTAAGTAAGTAGCCCACAGTCTAAGAGAGAACAAAGAGACAAGGAAGAGACCCGGATTCAGCCTCCACGCTGCTGTCAAGCCCAGCAGGGGCACCCCAGTCCATTTAACCTCAGCCAGTCTCCAACCCTGAGAGTCCAACACATGCAAAACTGATTGAGAACTCATGTAAGACGCTGGGTACTGAGGTGTTTGCATTCCTGGATTATTAGTGACGTTATTTTTTAAATTCCCACTGAGAATTGAGGTACTGGCAGAATACTTCAGTTGCACAACACTGGAATCAGATGTCCTATGACAATGCACCTGCCACGGGAGGCTGGGAAATTGGGGCTCCACTTTGTGTAATGGAAAAAGATCTGCTAAGAAACCTTGTCCGTGTTCAATAAACTCATGAGTTTGGTAAGTATGCTTAAGGGTTGAGTATCAAGAAATCTTGGAGTAAGCGCAGATGCTAATGAGCAGTGAAGATCAGCCAAGAAGTGTTTGGTTTCTGAACAGAATTTACAAAACTTTCTTGAACCCAGAAATACTGGGCTTAGAGAACAGAAAATCGCTTCTCTTGAAATCATCCCCCATATGAAGCTGTAAAATGGGGGGTATCAAGTCACTCATACATGGAAACACCTCTCAGAATACCTGATGGGAAGTATTCAATAAATTTAAGGTGTTGTGTCTGGCACCACGCCGTGGAACACTGCACAGCAGCTAAACCCGATCAACCATAGCATGAACATATCGAAGTGCGTAATTTAAAATATATCGCCCCGTGATGAAGCTGTCAAAGGAGCTTTAGAAAGCGATGACACATTCAACTTTTAAAACGTAAAATTAGCATACGTTGTTTATAGAGAAATGAATCTGCAAAAATGCATAAGCAGGAGTGTGCATAACTAGAAATACCCGTTCTGGGATGGTAGTAAATGCTAATACAAAAACATAAAAAATGGGTGGGGCCCTTTAACTGTATCCTAGCAGATTATTTCTTTATATAAATGGTCTTTGAAAAAAGTACAGTGAAGCATTTGTAGGTGGTGGGCATCCTCAAAGTCAGCTTGCTTTTCTCAATTTTTGAATATTGCATAATTAAAATAATTACTACATAGAAAGACACAAAAGGCAAGTGTCTCAGTACACAGCGGCAGGCTGGTTTACTCATAGGTTAAAGATTGCATCTGCATAGTGAACTATGCACTAACAATGAGAGAGAACCCAGCTAACCCGTACACTCATCTGACTACCCACTAAAGAAGTACCACCCTAATTATTTGCACCAGTAATTTTTAAAGGGTCCTTTGCCAGTGCAAGTCCTGAATTACAACATATTCATTGGTACCATAAGCAAACTTAGAGAAAAGCCCAGGTCAAACAAAGGATTGTTATTAAATATCTAAATGAAGAAAAAACTGTGCATGCCACCCAGAGGTTGGGAGACAAGTAGGCTGCTCTCACATTCTTCTGGTTTACTCTGTCATGTTGCAGCAAGTAGGCAGTGGAGATATTCATCTGCTATTTGCCCTGTCCTCAAAAGATCTTCTAGCTGTCCGATAATAACCTGTGTTTTCTCAGGTTCCTGAATTGTAGGGGGAAGAGGCATTGCCACAATGGGAGGTCTGGGTGAAGATGCAAGGTGAAGGGGTAGAGGTGAGGCATTCCCAACGAGATGCTCGGAGAACAAGGCACTGATTCCATAATATTAACTGAAAAAAAATCAGAAGAAGAATTGTTTTCTGTCTATTTTTTTAAGAGTGGGTAAAACAAAATTTCTACAGCCCCCCAAATGCAGCTTTATTTTAGAACTACTCTTTTTCCTATAATTACTGGGGAGGACGGAGTATAGCTGCCCTTCGTTACTGTTCAGATACTACTGTTTCCTTAGGACGAGGCAAACGTGACCTATGTGTGTTAATTCATGCACACTACTTCTGACTAATTTTCTAAAAAAATATTTTGGATCATATTCCTACTTCTTACAAGCTGCACTGAGAGATGTAAGTTTCTGTAATTCAGAATACACTTAGACACCAACGGCGGTCCTTGGAACACGCTTAGACACCAACGGGGGTCCACCTCCAAATATTTACCAGCTCAGTACCGGCAGTAACTATGAAGATAATAATAACCTGATTTATGTTAGATTAAATAAACTCCTGGCACTTTTAAGTTAAAGTCCTATCACGCCCAATTTTTGCTTTATTACCAAAGTTCTAATAAAAATCTATGTTTTGCTCATTACTATGAAATTGGGTCCAAATACCAAAATAGATTAATTTTTTTCCATTTCTAATTTCCTTTCGTATGGAACTTAGCCTGTGCCATGACTATGACTTTTAGGTGAATAAACTGACACCTCCTTTCCTATTCCCCTTATACCCATAATAGCTGCATTAGCAGCCCAGACAAAGATAAAAGGAACTCCAGCCTCTCCTTACCAAAGGCAAACTTCCCACAGAACTATAGGCACCCCTCCACCAGCGCAAAGCCCCTGTAGTGTACTTCTAACAGTCTGAGGAAGGAAGCCACGTGGTGACTATGGCTGTCTCTCAGTCTTCCCATGTTTCCTGTCATGTG
Organism: Rhynchomys soricoides; assembly: GCA_019843965.1. Classification (NCBI taxonomy): domain Eukaryota; kingdom Metazoa; phylum Chordata; class Mammalia; order Rodentia; family Muridae; genus Rhynchomys; species Rhynchomys soricoides. The sequence continues at coordinate 6,400,366 of JADRCH010000035.1, read as the reverse complement.
TCAGAGCAAGTCCGGCAATTCATAATCCAGCCTTGTCTGCCACGAGCCCTCCTGTACATCAGTCTGGCTTTCCCCCACGCCACTCCCTCCTCTCTGGCCATATATGCTCACACACTTACATAGCACAGTCCTGTTCTGCCTCTTTGAGAGTAACTTGTTTATTTGTTGGTCTGTACTTGAGGCTTGTGACAAAGGCTGCCAAGTGTCTTGTTCTCAGGGTTAGTTTACCGAATGAAGATGGAATGGGTCACTAACTGTAAAGACAAACTTGCTCACGTTCTCAAGCTCGTTGGTGATAGATTCCAGACTCGAACTCGAGCTTGGAAATTTTCATCTTACTCCTTCCATAGACCCTAATCGAGATGGCCTGAGACATCCTAACAGCCCTGGGAGGCCATATGGCCGGGAGAGGGGGTGTTTCCTAAGATGCTTACCACACAGCTAATATTTGAGGATGTATACTCTTCACCTGACTCTTGGTAACTGAGATCGCATTCAACCGACTAGAAGTTACGACTTCCTATGCATCTGAAAGTCCTGCAGCAGGAGAAAGGAGTTTCCAAGGAGAATTAGAAAACGCCAGCTGCTGCCAAATAACAAAGATGAATGCTTGCAGGAATCCACGGAGATCCGTAAACACTTCGGTTCCTTCCCCCTCCTCCAGCTCTCTCTACCCCTCTGATCTTTGAGAAATAATGTATATTTTTCTGTTTGTGCTGAATTGGTGAGTGATTCTTGTAGAAATTTAGAAAAACACAGAAAATCCCAGAGAAGGAAACTGAAATGCCCTGCGTGTAATCTCATTACTCAGAGTAAACACAGCTGTCAGCTTGCCTGTGTATATTGTGCTCCACCACACGAGTATATATGTTAAATGGGATTTGTGTGTGTGTGTGTGTGTGTGTGTGTGTGTGTTTATTGTAATCCTTAGCTTTAAAAACAAGATGTATCCTCAAACACTATTCTGGTGGTGGTGTATGTGATAGAAACAGAGGCAGTTGGTAAAGAAAAGGCACCCGTAGATTGGGAGCAGGCTATGGAGCAGGAAGGAGAGAACTGAGGCCTCCTGGAACATTCTTACTTGAATACCATATTAGATAAGACTCTAACAATGCACTGCCCAGGTTGTGCCAAATGATAGGACTCAAGTATACATTTTCTTGGAAATCATTTATCATGTCAATCACTTTATTTTGGCAAAATAACATGTGTTCATTATAGAACACGTGAAAAATGAAACATGAAAAGGAACGAATCTCTTAACACTTAAGGGTGAATACTTTCAGCCTCATTTCTTCATGCATGGATATACAGCCACAGCCGTATATCTAACTATAATTAAAATTTGAATGTCAAAGAATATATACAGCTTTTTTTACTAAAAATACATTTCTTATTAGCTATTCATACACAAGAACATTTTAGGGGTTTCTTAGTGTTCCAATGCACAAATAGAACTTGACTCATGGGTCCTCTATTTCTGGCTATGATGCTTAACTTCAGCCATGTCAAGTTTATTTAAACTTCATAAAAGAATCTTTCACATCTTTACTGACCATGGGTACTTCTTTAATGTCTCATCTATATATCTTGTTAATCATCATAAGCATGTGGTTTTTTTTTTCTCTAAGTTCTTGTCAGCCAAGGATGTATATGACAGGGAAGATATAGAGCAGGCCAGTGAGCCACCTTCCACCTCAGCCAGCTGTGAGGAGTCACTGTTTGCACTTCATTCCTAAGCATCTCATTCAGGCCTAATGAGTCATCTGTGTTGGTTACTGGAAAACAGGAAGTCCCAAGTTCCAATCCAGTTGTGACATCATCAGCTGTTGTAGTCTAGAACAACGTCTTGTTTTACAGATCACAATAGACATGGTAGTCACTAAGCATGCGGTGGTCAACATGAGCAAGCCTCCTTTTGTGCCCAGTGTCCTATGTTGTTGACCTCCTGCAAATTCAACACATATGATGGAAACCTTGTCTAAATAATTCATAGACTCAGGGAGCCTGCTGTATCTTTCTCTAGTGATCTAGTCATCTGGCTTTGCAAAGTAAAATAACTGGTCTTCCTACAAAATTCTACTTCCAAGAATCCAGGATGTTGAGCCATCTGGTCCCCAAGCCTTCCTCTTTCAGTCTTGAACTGAACCCATCCCTATGTAGTGGGACCTCTATTCTTCCCTTGGACACAGACACAAGCCCCTTCATTGCATCTAAGCTAATACCTATATGGGTTAGCCTCACACCACTATTTGATTCCTGTATAACTTTACCAAATCATCTCTCAGCTACATTGGGGGCCCTTCTTCTTTCTAAGATAGTGAGAATTTTCTAGCTAGCAAACCCATCTCTATGTCACGACAGCTTCCTATCGATAGCAAAATAAAGGAAAGCTTTATTTTACATGGGGTATCTATACAAGTTTCTTCAAAACCATCTCACACTGCTTTGTCCCCGCCCCTGTGACCCCAGTCTGCTTTTACTAACACCTTGCATCAGAGATGTTCTCTACTCTCCTCTCTTTGTGAACAGTTCAAGGCCAACAGCTCCCTGGCTCTGCCATGTCTTCTCAAATTTACAGTCTGTTAGCTAACATCTGGACACAAATACCATCTCCTCAGTGAACACATCCTGTTTTTCAATTTAAGTCACATCTGTGTCTCTGGAGTTCTCCTATTGAACAAGGCCCTCTGAGTGAACTGAGCAAGGCTTTTGTGAACCCACAGAGACTGTAGCTGCAATTTCAGGGTCTACTCAGCTCTGAACCAGGTCCTCTGTGTACACATACATTAAAGCTTTCAGCTTAGTATTTTTATGAGACTCCTGAATGTGTGAACAAGTGGGTCTCTGATTCTTGTGCCTGCTCTTGGGGCTCTTTTCCTTCTGTTGGGTTGTCTTGTCCAGCCTCAATGTGATGGCCTTTTTAAAAAAAATCTCATCATTTTATTTTGTCCTGTTTGGCTGTTATTTATTAGAAGCCTGTTCCTTTCTAATGAGAAAGAGAGTGGATCCAGAGGGGAGGGGAGGTGGAGAGGAGCTGGGAGGAGGGGAGGGAGGGGAAACTGTAATCAGGGTATATTGTATAAGAACAGAATCAATTTTCAATGAAAGGGAGCTCTCAGCCTCAGAATGCACTCTCCCTAGTACTACTTGGCGTTCTTGGTGTCTGTCTCAGGTGCTTCCGTCCGTCTGTCTCAGGTGCTGAATGCTGAGCCCCATTAGCACTTGTGCAGCAGTGAGCTGCTAATCTCACAAATGTCAGCACCACCTGACAGAGACAAACATTAAAGAAGGAGTGACTGAAGGAGCAGACCATCTCTACCCTTTTCCTGCACTGAGTTTTGTGACATCTATTACCCACTTCTGCTTCACCATCATCTGAGAAATGAGAAGATCAGCAATGTTCTGATAATCTTAAATTTTTCCACTAGTTTCTTCTTCTTCTTCTTCTTCTTCTTCTTCTTCTTCTTCTTCTTCTTCTTCTTCTTCTTCTTCTTCTTCTTCTTCTTCTTCTTCTCCTTTTTCTCCTTCTCCTTCTCCTTCTCCTTCTCCTTCTCCTTCTCCTTCTCCTTCTCCTTCTCCTTCTCCTTCTTCTTCAACATAATAATATCTATATCAAGAGATATTCGGTCCTTAAATGATCTTTATAAGGATGCCCTGAAGAAACATAATAAAAGGTGGGTCTAAACTGTTATTAAAAGAGGTTAATATATGGGAGAACTGTCAAAGCTGCAACTATCAGCAGCATATAAGTGCCCCGAGAGGAATGGTCTCCATGTAGAGAGATTCCCTGGGTGCCCAACCAACTCCACACATTCTTAAGTATTGAGCACTGAAAATAAGTGGCCTCTAGCAAAACTAATTCATTATGTGGAGTTTTAGCTCCCTGGTTAATATGGTGAAAGGCTCTGTTAATTAACTATTAAAACTTAGTTTCAAGAAAGAATAAAATTATTCATTTGCTTCAAAAGATTAAGCAGTTTCTTTTTATTTCCTTATTATTTCCAACACTGGGACAAAGGAAATGAGCCAGTGCATCTAAGAAACTAGCATATCTGCTCGTGAATGTCCCTGAAGGTGGGTCTCATATAATATTCTCAACTATCAGGCATTAACATGCAGCAAATTGTTGCAGTGAGGTGGACATGCTAAATCAAAGATGGCTTTCTCAACATCATCCCAGGGCAAACATGTCAAGATTTTTCTATATAACCAACAGTTTGGAACCAAAGGTAAAAATTCCTTTGGTCAAAGACAGAAGAATTTAGAATAAACCAGAAAATCATACCTGGACTTGCCATGGCAGACGAGAACTTAGCATTTGAGCCCCCAGCTCCACTGACTCTCAGCTCTGAGAATGAAGCACCCAGCAGCCGGTGCAGGCTGAACTTCACACTCCCCGCTAAATTACTCTTCTGTTTGCTCTCACTGTACAATTCTTCACATGAAATCAAACTCATAATACATTTAATATATACCATTATATCATTATATTATTTTTCTGAGTTAAAAGGATAGCCCTCTGACGAGTGAGGTTGGGATAAATCACATTTTTATGAGAAAATGGGCCCTTTGAAAACCAGTGATACGGTCCAACTTGAAGCTATGCTTTGGTGACTGGCCAAATTAGCGAGCTCTGATTAAAGCAAACCCCTTGGTGGAGAGCGATCAGGTACACTGAGCTTTGAAGTCACCCTCTCCAGCTGCCCACATCCTACCTCAAAGATGAGCCTTATTACCAAGCACATGCTGGACCTCTGCTCTTATCATGTCTTCCTTGGGAAATGAGGTGAGATTTTCCCCTTCAAGGGCCATTTCCTTTATTATGTTCCATGTGAAGCTCTTTGTCATTAATGTGGTTGATCAATAAAAAGACAAGGTTCTGTCCATGTCCATGAAAATATCCCATGAAAAGCTCCACCACACAAAAAGATTCTCCATAACTTCCAATCTTAGAAACTCCATTGGTCTTTTGAGTTCTTTACTCAACATGACTCACTCCTCCTGCCTTTTCTTACGCAAGGACTAGATCGCTCTAGTGCCTGCTATTAAAGCAATTTAACTGGTTCTTCTCTTAGAATGGTAAATTCTTAAACTAACAACCTGTCTGTCCTTCATTGGCTCCTAAGGATTAACACTTTAGAGATTCTAAAAACTCTTGGAGTGAGTGGCTTGTCCAAGTAGACCTTCCACTGCAAAGAATGGATTTTTCTGTGTACACCTTTGATTAGATACAATAATATAGTATATTAATTTATATAGAATATTACACCTAGAAGATTATCAAAATTTGGTATTGGGTGGTGCAAAACCTGGGTACTTTTAGCATTTCTAGTTGCATATGAGGAAATAAGAGGAAATAAATACAGTGCTTTTTAGCTGGAGGGATTGGCACTAACTGGAGTTACTTTTGCACGTCCAGATGGAGGTCTGCTAGGATGCTTGGTGCACAATGGCTGGAAATGCCCTGCAATGCACAGGACATACACATGGTGAACTGTCTAACCTCTGAAAAGTGAATTAAAGGGGCTTCTAGGTAGAAGAGGTTGGTGCAAAAATTAGGCAAATGGCTTCTCCTAAAGGATATTAGTGCACTAAGAATATGGGGCTGGAGAGATGGCTCAGTCAGTAAAGTGCTTGTCTCACAAGTATGAGAAACTGAGTTCAGATTCCCAATGTTCGTGTTTAGGCTGGGCACAGTGTGGGCATCTGTAATCACATGCTGAAACGTAAGAGACAAGCAGATCCCTGGGGCTCCCTGACAAAATAATGAACTCTTGGTGCTGTGAGAGATCCTACCTCAAAATACAAAGGTGGGAGCTGAATGAGGGCTAACCTGCCATTGATCTGTGGCTTCCATGTGCATTGGTACCGACACAGACATGCTCACACAGTCACGGGAACACATGTATCTATCACACACACAGAATGTGACTGTTCATTTTCACACACCCATTCGTTTTTTTCATAAACATTCGCTGAGCGTCTGTTAGCACAAAGAACTCCAGCTTCCTAGAAGAGTTATAGCCTTGAATGGAACAGGTATCATTTCCTTTCCACAGTAGCGACATCTCAGCTGTAAAGCAGAAGAGAATACAAAAAAAATCACAAAAGTGTAGCCTGGTTTAGTGACATAAAGAAAAGAAAGGAAAGGCCTTCAATTGTTAAGAAGAATAAATTTAATAAAATAAATATGCTCAACATGTCATAACATTACTATAAGATTTGGACAAAATTAACATACATTTTTTTTTAAGCTACAAAACTAGATTAACTACAGGCTTACATTTTATTCCTAACTTATCAATGGTCTTGCTGAGGAAGAAAGTCTCATTTGAAAATCAATATGAAAACTTGAAAAATGACATGTTTTCATAAAAGAGGACCAGAGTGTAAAACAAAAATAGTTTTCCAAGGCTTGCATCAGTTTGAATCCAGTGCCCGGGGATTTCTTAATTTAAGTTTATTTTTTTCTAAGTTTCCATGGGTGTCAGCAGTGATACAGACTAAGCATAGCCTACCACAGGAGCCTTGAATACTAGCGATCACAGCATTAAGGAAAGGCAGCATATGCCCTTCCCGTGAACACCTTCCACAGAAACGCTTAGGCTTTGCATCCGTGACCTAACATCACTTGCAAGCTCATGGGCCTGAAGGAAGATGGGCGTGCTCCAAAGCACTTGAATATCAAATCTGTTCTGTGGCAAAAAGGAATAAACGAGGGCTGCAGGTCCATTCTCCCCACCCGGAGAACAAGGTAGTTTCCCTCATGAGTATCCCGCCTTATGACATATTCTCTTGAAATCCAGTCTCTACACAGAGTTCTGAGGGCATTACTTGGACCTAAGTTAATCATATCATGTATTGTTCTATAACCTGCTGAGGAAATGAAATCCTTACTCTGTGCTGGATAACCAGGCCCGGGGGGGGGGGGACTGTGAACCCCTCTTCTGAGGGCAATGGACATGCTTCTGCATACTGCAGCTCTGACACTCATTGTTTGCTTCTTCAGCCCAGTGCCATTAAAATGGATATCCCCTTCTGGTATGCTAGCCCTCTCTCCCTGGTGGAAATATTACCTAATTCCCTATTGCAGCACACTTTCGTTTTTCTCTTTACGACAGTTAGCATGGCTAATAACTATGTATTTACAGCTACTTATTGCAACATTCCTAAACAAAACCTCTTGAGGCTGAAACCATCAAACCTTACCTTTAATTTTAGTCCCAGAGTATAGCAGATTACTGGGCATACCATAGAGGTTAAATGAAGCTACAGATTTGTCTCACTGGTACAGAACTTCTCTTGCATGTGTAAGACACTGGCTGCTATCCTCATTAACGAAAAAACGCCTATTGAATGAATTAATAACAAAAAAGCTCAGAGCTTAAAGGCCAGTTTAACTTTGGTCGGCCATGATACACAAAGCATGTGTAATTGCTACACTGATAGGTCTCATTAAGGCATACTATAGAGCACTAAATATTAATGGCAAAGTCACTGTGGTGCTGCAAATAAGAAATGCTCCCTATAGGCTCCTGTATATGAACACTTGGTCACCAGTGTGTGGTGCTGTTTGGGGAGATTTTAGACCTATCAGGAGGGGGGAGCTTGCTGCAGGAATGATGCCACTAGGAGCAGGCTTTAAGGGTTTAGAACTCCACTCCCTCCTTCCTGTGTGTGATTAAAATGTGCTCAGCCACCTCTGTGTGCCTTCCACAGGCAGGCATGCCTTCCTTGGCATTATGGGCTTTAGCCTCTGGCACTGTAGACCCAAATATACAGTTTCTTTTATAATCGGCTTTCGCACGGTGTTTTATTGTAGCCACAGAGAAGTAACTGATACGGCTATTTTCAGATGGTTTTGGATGCAAAAAGAAACTGCAATTGGGCAGGTCATTTAAATAACAATTCACATCCCATTCTGGTTTTCCAACATCATCAATTTATGGTTGTAAATACAACACAACCATTGGTGGTGGTGACAGGACGGAGGCCGAGGGTGCATCTGATGGTCTCCCTGGAGCCCTCCGTGCAGTCTCTGGAACCGCTTCCTGTCTGCTACAGATTTTCATGTCTTCCACAGGGTCGCTAGTTAAGGCTTATGATTGAGGGTTTTGGGGGTTTTTTTATTGTTTTTTTTTTTGGTTTGTTTGTTTGGGTTTTTTTTGTAAACTAATAAAAGGTATTTCTTCTTTCTTCTTCTTTCTTTCTTTCTTTCTTTCTTCTGGTTCTTTAAGATAGGATTTTTCTACATAGCTATGGTTGTCCTAGGACTCATTATGTAGACTAGCCTAGCCTCAAATTCCCAAAGATCTGCTTGTCTCTGTCTCCTGAGTACTGGGATTACAGGGGTACACCATGACACCTGGCTTTATAACGTCTTTCTTATAGCTTATATTTTAAAGATAAAAAATATTTCTGTAAGATAAGATATATCTCATACCCTGAAGATAAAAAGATACTGAAAACCAGACAGGGCTGGGAGAAGGAAACGGGGTTTTTTGCAACACACCACTTGTCCTGTTCCCAGCCCCCAACTTCCTACTCAGCTTGCTCCATCTGGGCATTTTGCTCTCTTCTGAGAAGGGTTGCTATTCTCAAGTTAGGTAGGAACCCTAAATAAGCAGTTAGCACAGGCATTTAGCTGCAGTGGAAATCAATGGGTGGCATTTAATAGAAGAGAAGAGAACTTGTATAGGTATTTTTAAATGAAAGGAAAAAAATCAATAAATTTAGCATTTAGGTGTCTGGTGACCAACTCATACCAACTGGACCTCACATATTAACACTGGTTAAATAATATTTCGGAAGCATGATTTCCAAGCTGCAGTTTAGTTTAAGAGTAACACAGAAAATATATGCAAAGGGAATAATAGAAGGGAAAAGTCAGCACGTGGCTGTTACAAAAGGTAGTCATGCACAGCCTAAATTTACCAGTCATTATCTCTTTAACGTAGACAATCATTTTTAGGAATTGTTGCCTTATACACTTTGCAGTAATTTTGATTTAAAAATAATCTAACTTTAAATGTTAAGAAACAGAGGGCTGGGGAGATGACTCAGCAGACAAACATACTTGCCACACAAGCATGAGAACCTGAGTCCAGATTCCCAGGACACATGCAAAGTTGCATTTGCCATATTAAGGCAAGACCAGACCCAGGCACAGAGGAATCCCCAGAAGTTTGTGTGCTGGCTACTAGAATACTTGGACAAGACACTTTATATTACAGTGAACTCTCTACTGTTTCAATTTCATTCTGTTTGGATGTGTTCGGGTCCTCGAGATTTCAGTCCCTCCCATGTTCTGTTCTAGAGAGGCTGGTCATACAACTGAGAGGCATGTCAGAGCAAGGGAAACAGGCAGCATTCCATACTTAACCACAGACATCTCCAGCCACGCAGAAGAGAATTGCCTGAACCCCTGAAATGGGTTCTCTCTCTCTCTCTCTCTCTCTCTCTCTCTCTCTCTCTCTCTCTCTCTCTCTCCCTCCCTCCCCTCACCTCCTCCTTCATCCAGTACTTACCCAAAGGTCACTGGGACAAAAATGTTTTCTGGGAACACAAAGCAAAAACCGGGTACTGTGAGCACCTCAACTGTTTGCACACAATGCTTCTGCTATGAGGCTCAGGACCTTGAGTGCTGAGCTATCTGGCTACCCACTCACAAAGTCATGTATGACATTTAGTTCAGCCCCTACTCCAACCCAAAGCACAAAAGACCACAAGGCACAGAACAGTTGGAGGCCTTGAGATAATACTGGACTTCTAAGGAAGTGTCACAGTTTCCAAGAGAGCCATGTGCTTTTCCAGTCACTGCTTGGTTTGTACTTGTTGTGTTCCATTCTAGCTATATCCAGAAGCTTGGCAAGTTCACTAGAAGCAAACCCAAGCATCCATGTGATGACAATAACAACTTTTGACTCAGAGAAAAGCACCAGTAGCTCCCTGGAGGGAATAGTTGCCTCAGTGCAAGGCACTGACACTGAGAATGGAGGAGTATGACATTTGAGCCTAAAACACTTCCTCTACTGTCAGTTAGACAGAGTATCAATACCAGGTAATGTCTAAAGTTATGCCAATTATTTTAACATGGCCAATCAGATTGAGACTCACTCTGTAATTACTACATCTAGCATTCATTCTTAGGCCCCTTGGTAAGTGAATGAAGTTTTTATTACTCACACAATTCACATTTCACATCTGTTTGTGAGATGACTCCTTTCTGGTTCCTGCAGTCTCTCTGCCATGTCTCAATGCTGACTTCCCTCCCAGCCCCTATGCTGTTATACTTTCTCCATAGCCTGTCTTTATATCTCTCCACCCACTTTAGCTGTTTAGTAGCAGCTTGCTTCAGTGTTCCTTAAAGTCTGACTATCCAATGCACAGAAGGAAAGGGTAGCTGATTTCCTGATTCAGCAGAGGAACTTTAAACTTAGAAGCAAATGCTATATGCTCTGAAACTCAATTGGAAATTACACAACTGTTAATGTCAACCCAGGTGAGCTTGGCTTGGCTCCTTAGAGGAAATCTGCCACTTTGTCTCATGTCTGCAGGAAAATTACTTATAAATACCATTCAGCTTGTTTCCTGAATGCTGTACAATGCTGGCTTTGGGAGCAAAGCTCACAGCATACACACCCTTGTGCCTTCTAATGTCTACCCTTTAGATGGATCTTCATCTGTAAGTCATTAAGTGAAGGGAGACTGCCTCTCCCTCATATGCTCTGTCACCATGCTATGCCCAACTGTGCTAAAGCTAGCAAGAAAGGGTGGTGGTGGTGGTGGTAGTGGTGGTGGCAGTGGTGGTGGCAGTGGCAGCGGCAGTGGCAGCAGCGGCAGTGGCAGCAGCGGCAGCGGCAGCAGTGGCGGCGGAGGCAGTAGGATCTCTAGGGTGTTTATTTTAATATAGTTGAAAAGTACTTTTTTATTCCATTTTTTCTCTACTCAGAAATTAGGCCATAAACTATTTGCTATCCATCCTAAGTGTAAGGTACTTCATATCCACAGCTGATCTGATTGTCTGGGTTGCTCTTAGGGGAGAAACTGCAGTCTTCAGTTTAGCACCTCATAGTAAAACAGCAGGAGGCTAGGTAAAGTGGCCTTTGTTCCTTCTATGCAGGGAATTCTGGTTCCCTAAATCTTGGGAAGAGAAGGGGAGGGATGCTTGTGCCTGCTCTTTGTTCTCAGCACTTGTACAACTTTCAGAGTTTGTGCTCACATGGTAATATGTTCACTACAAGTTTGCATATAAGTTTGGCTCATAAATTGAAAAAGAGTTTTATAACAGAGAATGTCTACATGTATATCTACTAGAAATAATTATCTGGCTAAACATTCATCATTTGTTATTAGCTTAAAGATTCATGGAAATTTAAAGACCATAACTAAGCTGTCCTTGAAGTTTTGTATAGATAAACCCTGTCAATATCTTATCTCCTGTTTTTGTACCTATGGTATATATCTTCTTTATGACCTTCAGTTAATGGTTTTTTTATAACCTCCTGGAATGTGCCCTATGTTTTAGAAGTCTGTTGTTATCTCAGAAGCAATTAAGCAGTTCTGTTATAAAAGGGGCTAGAATATTTTTATCTGAGTTGCCATTCTGAAATGATGGTGACCCTAGCATGCTAGTTGTTTGTGAGGAATAAATGCTCTTTATTTTTGCTTACTATCTGAGTCTGGGGTCTTCCTTCAGCAAATTTCAGACCCTTACATAGTAACTTTATGAACATAGAGTTCCGATATGTCCGGTACAGGGTAGCCCTTTGATGTGGATGTCTAATGGTCAGGAGACCCCTTGAACACTTATGTGGTGACCTATGGTCAAATTTCAGAGCTGTAGATGCAGTTTTATCCCTTCTTCTTTTAATGAAGAAAGTTCAGAGTGTGCAGAAGTGAGAATGATGCATTGCAGTTTATAATGGAAATTTTTATCAAGCTTTAATACTGGAGCTAATGACTTATGGTTTTACTTATGTGTAATGACTCGTGAGTTGACAAATGACTAATTATGAGGTGTGAGCATGTCTACACATGGGGTGAACCCTTCCTCACTACACTAGGCTACTCCTCTGTTATAGATTCACCCTCTGTCCAATTCTCAGCTGAACAATACAGGAATATGTGTTTTTTGATAACAGTGCACAGCAGATAAGAATTAATAAAATGGTGATAGCCAAGCCACCACAGGAAAATCCTGAAAACTGAACTTTTGGAAAGAATTACAAACTATTCTTGCTGAACTTTTCAGCTTCCAGTGTGAAACTAAGACCAACAGCTTTCATGAGAACTTGCCCCAAATTTGGTGAAGAAAGTAAGGGGTGGTTTTGGTTACTCTAAATAAACATTTTAAAGTCTATTTTCAATACATTAATCTAAAGTAATATGTATATAACCATACATAATTACATATATGTGGAATGTATTTGTGTATATATATACACATATACACATACATATATAGGGAGGAAAGAGATTAATGCCATGGGGAGGAAAGAAAACAAATGCAATGGATGAGTAAATATGAGCAAGGTAAAAAAGTTTATGTGTATGAAAACATCACAATAAACCCCAGTATTTTGTATGTTGACTAAAAATGATAATTGTTTTTAATAGTTAATATTCTTGGTAAAATTATAGTGAGGTTCCAGTCATAAAATTGGGTCTGCTATAAAAGGGCTTCAGTAACCATTTCCAGATCTCTGAGAGACCTTTGGCATGGGGTTGAAGGAATGGGTTAAAACTTTCTGTTCAAACGTGAAGACCTGAGTTTGGATCTGAGGTACATATTCCAAAGCTAGACACAGCATCATGCACCTGTAACCTCCATTCTGAGCCAGAAAGAGACAGGTGGACCCTTGCCTGTCTCTTGCCTGCCTGCCAGCCTAGCTGAAAAGTGGAAAGCTCCAGTTTCAATGAGAGGTCCTATCTCAGGGGAGCACTCCAGAGGGGGATAGAGAAGGGCACCCAAAGTCATTCATGCCCTTAGCACAGGTATTGTTTGAGCTAGGGTTACCATTGTGGTATTGAACAACAGGATCACAGGACTGTTTGTCATCCAAGAATGTCAGGACAAGAACTCAAACAGGGCTAGAACCTGGAGGCAGGAGCTGATACAGAGGCCATGGAGAGGTGCTACTTGCTGGTTTGGACCCATGGCTTGTTCAGTCTGCTTTATCATAGGACCCTGGACCACCAGCCTAGGGATGGAATCACCCACAATGGGCTGGGCCTTCCCCCATCAATCACTAATAAGAAAATGCCTTATAGGCTTGCCTACAGCCTGATTTTATAGAGGCATTTTTTTAAAACTCAGGTTCCTTCTTCTCTGATGATTTGAACTATGTCAAGTTGACATAAAAACCAGCTAGCATGGATAACTATCCATACGTGTGTATACATGCTATACTGGCTGGTTTTGTGTGTCAACTTGACACAAGCTGGAGTTATCACAGAGAAAGGAGCTTCAGTTGGGAAAATGCCTCCATGATATCCAGCTGTAAGGTGCTTTCTCAATTAGTGGTCAAGGGGGGAGGGCCCCTTGTGTGTGGTACCACCTGTGGGCTGGTAGTCTTGGGTTCTATAAGAAAGCAGGCTGAGCAAGCCAGGGGAAGCAAGCAAGCCAGTAAGTAACATCCCTCCATGGCCTCTGCATCAGCTCCTGCTTCCTGACCTGCTTGAGTTCCAGTCCTGACTTCCTTTGGTGATGAACAGCAGCATGGAAGTGTAAGCCAAATAAACCCTTTCCTCCCCAGCTTGCATCTTGGTCATGTTATTTGTGCAGGAATAGAAACCCTGACTAAGACACATGCATACAGCATAGACACACACACACACACACACACACACACACACACACACACACACACA